>JANDKE010000032.1:35354-50162 GCA_027627275.1 Coprinellus aureogranulatus
GNNANATAGATNGNNANNNNANANAGTTTGGGATGGAAGACACATGTGTGGAAGAAACGGCGCAGAGGGGAACNCACGANTAGATAGAGGGAGNTTATCNCATCTTGTGAAGAGGAAGAAGAGGGACTTGGTCGTGAAAAGAGAAGGAAGCGACGCGTACATGCTCGTGATATGGCATAGATGATAAATAGGTTGAACCATAGAGCTCAGCATTGAGCGAGAGTGAAAAGGGAAGTTGCGGTTGCCGTACGAAGTAGCAGGGGCATTCGTTGAAGAATGACGAGGAGCGCGGTCATCGTGAGTGAGAAGAGAGGGAGCAAAAGGTGTCCAAGCTTCACCCCGGGGCAAAGCTTCATTCCTCTCCCTCATCATCATACTCACCGACAAGCCCGATATGCACCCCCATCCCCTCGACGTCGTCTAGGTCACGTTCCAAGTCAATGATATCCCCATCCTCCTCCTCGTCCTCTTCGCCCAACAACAGATCCACGTCCATACTCCCACCAATATGGCCGTCCAACCTCATGGCTTCCAACCTCCCCTCCAAACTTGCAGTCTTCCTCCGCAACCGTCCCACCTCGCGCCGCAACTTCGCAATCTCCCCATCTCTCCTCTCCACCCTACCTTTCAACGTCCGGATATATTGATTCCCACAGATCAGAAGCTGAAGTTTGCTAACGCCTTTATTCGGTCCTTCTCCCCCTGCTTTAGGTGGGCCACGGGGTGGCAAAGCTCCAGGTGGTAGTGGGCCGCGGACGGGGATGACCTCGTCCTTCTTCCGGGAACCATCCTTCGATAGAACGGGGGTCTCGTCCTCGTCCGCAAACGTGATCGGTGGGAGAAGCCTCCTCAACTCGTCGTACGCAGTCTTTTGCGAGTCTCTCCGTTTTTGTTCAGCATCCTTATGTGAAACCTTCTTTGGGGGACCGCTGTGTTCAGAGGATGAGGGGCCCGCTGCGGAATTTCCTGGAGCAGCTGTAACACATAGTCAGCAAGGGATCGATCGAGCAACCTTCCTTACAAGGTAAAGACGTACCAGGGAGAATAGGCTTCAGTCCAGAACCCGACGCAGTTTTGGAGGCTTTCGCCGTCGCCTCGCTCTTTGTCCTCGATCTGGTCGTTTTCGTCGTCGACGCCGCCTGCGCAGGAGATGTCCCCGTACTTGAGCTTGTTCCAAAAGGCCCGAGTTTCATCACAACTCCAGGGGTGAGCGGTGTCAGTGTAGACGAAGACGCCGTCGCAGCAGCCTCNCCGCTTCCGAAAGTAGAAGAGTAGTCNCTCTCGCTTGAACGCGATGGATCTGGAGCGGCTGTCGCTGGCGCAGGAGGNGGGGGCGATAGACAGATCCACGGGTGAAGGCGAATCGACGGGAGCAGCTGGNAGCGACTGGCCGCTGCTTCCNTGTGTGGAATACGTNGCAGTTCCATCCGGCATATTGTACCCATTCGAACCGTTGGATGTGGTAAGCGGGCTGGTGGCAAACGCGTTTCCAGCACCACTCTTNCTTCTTGATCGCGAACTTCGAAGCAGCGGGGTAGAAGTCGTGGACTTTGACCCTTTGTGATAAGGCCTTCGACCGGACGACGAGCCGTTCATTGACACGCTGCCNGAGCTNACAGCCCCTTCAGTCAAAGGNGGCATGCCAGAGCTGTGCTTCTTGCGTGATGAATGAGANGANTCTTCGATCGGNGGACCCCNTTTATTGCTGGGAGGGCGCAAAGTGTCGGTATCGTTCGTACGCGAACTGTTTCCGCCATAAGCGCCAAGCCANGGGCTCGTCAGGGGGGANATGTCCAGGTCGATATCNGGACGNGATGAAGTACCTCCNCTGAAGTGAGGACTTGGTGTGGGACCGGTTCTNACATGGAAAGCGATGTGTTCAGGCGCCGANCTTGTACCTCTGTGAGGGATATTATAGTCGTTGTGATGGGGATATGGAAGGTTGTGGTGTCCGCCGTGTGACGACATTGGCGAAGGAAGCGGCTGGGAGAAAGCNTCNAATTCNATTTGTTGTTGTGGTTGCTGCGGCCTGAGTTCGCTCGAAGGACCTGGNGTAGGGAGGCCGGAGAAGTTAGGAGAGGTGGCATTTTGTTGTTGAGGGGTCTGATGGAAGTCGCCGGCGGGTGTAGTGGATATCATACTGGGCGATTGCCCGCTGATGAGNGCAATCTGAGGAAGGGAATGAGACTTCGAGAACTTGCANNCGAGGGCGGGACGCACCTGCTGCTGAAATATCTGNTTCTGTAACTGCTGGAGCTGCTGAAGCTGTTGCAGCTTGATTTGTTGCTCTAGGAGAGGAGGNGGATTGGGATTTACGAAACCNTGGTTGCTNGGGTTGCTTCTTGAGGTGGGCACGGNATTGGGGACAGAACCCATGTTCATCNNGTTCCCGAACTGGGCGTTCCCGTAGTTCATATTCGAAGAGGGGTTATTGCCAAATCCGTTGGTGGACGCCATNGGGAAGCTGTTATCTAAGCCCTGCATCTGCATGAGGCTACCGAGAAGCTGCATTGTGAGCTGCGAATTCGGACTCTGAGGCTGGAGAGGTGAAGCCGGGGAAAACATGGGGTTATTGTTGACGGGGACGTTGTGGGTGGCGTTCGAGGTGTTCCTGGTGTCCATCATGGGGTTCCCGCCCTGTCCATGNCCATCGTGGAGNCCCGAAGANGAGGACGACGCNGGGGACCCATTGCTACCCCCCTGNTGGTGNCGATATGCGTCTCCGTGGTGCCCCTCATCGGTTGGGAAGAAGCCTGCCAACATATCGTGCTGTTGGTGCTGGGAGAGCGCCTGCATGTCCATAGTNTGCCCTGGGACCAAGATCTAGCCTGAGNGGAGNATTCTGGTCGTTTNNGCGGCAGCAGGGCAATAAATACGCTCTGAGCAGGGGCTGCGGCAGAAAATGGAGGCGACGGTGGTGGTCAGAATCAAGATGGAATTCGAGCCAATTGATTGTGCGACGCCAGGCACTCGACATCTGTTGCGTTAATTGCCGGTCACGGGGCTTTCCCGCGCCTCCGGTCCGCGATCACCAGCCGTTCCCCTCCTCCAGAAGTATCCCAATTCTACCGCATCTACCCAGCGATATGTCTCCCTGGAACAATCCGGGTAGAACCTGAGCTAGATAGGCCAAGCTCTTCAGAACGCAGACGAAAATGTTAACGCGGCAGAGGCTCCTCAAACGGGCCAAGCCTCGGCCGGTCTGCGGATCAAATCCAGCTTCCGCAGAATTCAAAGGCTCGAGCCGACAAACGTGGGTCGGAGGCAGGAGAAAGGAAGGAAAGCACGATGTAGCCTTCTCTATCCCATACGTTACGCCACATCGTCCTTCTGTCCATGGAACCAATTTTGTGACAAAGGTGTGCAGGCCTGGAGTGATCGAGCAGGATGGAGGTACTAAATACATTCAGTGATAAAGATGGGGCGTATCAGAAAAACTGGTCGTGTGCCACTATTGTGGTGCTTGGATCACGTCGACAGCGCCCAAGGACTAGGCCGTAATCGGTTGCCTTGACGGTACGTAAGGCACATGAATTCATTTCAGACAACCTTTGGTCTGGGCGACCCTGCGATCGGGCTCAACAGAAGCCATGCACCCCGAAGAGATAGGGAAAGGACTTCAATGGCTGCAGCTTCCCAGTCTACCCAGCCACGGTTCTTCTTATCACAGTTTCATATATGCAACCGCTGAGTAGAATGACGCCGTCCAGTAATGCCGAGAGTGGTAGGGCCCAGGGCTCTAACGACGCTTCGCGGGAAGGTCACCTGCTCCAGCTTCCAGTCCTTATCGTCACACTACGTCGGGGGCAGTCCTGGCGAAGATGAGAATTCTCGGTGGCCATTATTAGATATTGTATGTGATAGATACGTGTAAAATAGCCCCGTCAGAGTGCCAGGGCCTCAACAAGCTGGTAGAGTATCCATTTAAGCGCCCGTGGAGCGAAACGCGCCTAGTGATGAACGAATGGGCATGCAGATATTACTAGCACGCGCCCTTGATGTCTGTAGATCAGTGTTGGAAAGGCAAAACGTGTATCGAGCCTGGAAAACATATACTCTGGGCAAAGGGCAGCTCCCGGGGAGAGAAATTTCAGTTGTATTCAAGGCCGTTCGTTGTGTTCCAGTAGAGCGAAACTAAAAACTACGATGCATTCGACCCTCCCATTCTTGTCAGACCACTGTACAGCAGTCCCCTACGACATTAAATTGCGCACACGAGCAGCCAAAGTGGCGCCCCTCTGTCCGACACGGACTCTAGGGTATGGGGTCAAATTCGTCGGCCTCCTCGGTAACTCCGAGTGGGTGCCCTTACCCTGCATAGCCCTAGACCTGAAATAAAAATCCAATGAGGCGGCGTTAAGCACACCAACCGCCACTGTCAACAAATTTGAGGGTTCAAATGTCCAAGCACCTGTGCTCTGAAAGCCGTAAATGCAAAATCAAGATCAACCCCTCGCTGAAGCACCCTGCAGGCAGCGGCGCATCAGAACGCCTCTGGCAAAGTTTGCGTGAGAACATGGGTCCACCGCAGCCGCCGCGTCCATCGCGCGAGGCCGCGGAGGAGGAAGATCCGAAGAAGAGAATAAGAGAAAAGAAGGAGAAAAACAAAGAAGAACACCCCTCTGTTTAATCGATCGAAGGGTCTGATCAGAAAGGCCGTCGCAGAGATAATCACCAGCGCCACCTCTCTCATTGCGAACGTGTATACAGCGTCGCGACGCGCGATCAAACAGAAATTCAAGCACATGCGTCGCGTACCCGCGTTTTTAATTCAAATCGCTGGCCGCGGCTAGAGCTATAGGATGTGGAAGGTGGTAGCGTGCAGTTGAATGGCCCAGAAATTAAACCGAGGAGATTCCGAAGCAGCTCGAGGACGTTCAATTTGAGAGGAGCAGGGTAGCCTTTGGCGTTACGGTTGCTGATGAGGCGAGCGTCGTGCGGCTTTGCGCCAAATTCGCGAGATTCACCTGCCAATATAGGATATTTGTGAGCATGTGCCTGACACTCTCCACGTTACGCCGAAATGATAGAGTTCCAAGCGGCAGAGGGCTTCAGTGCTTGATATGCCGAGGCGAGTAGACCGACTATCCTCAAGGCATCGCACCAGATTTTCAAGGACCGCATGCCGAATTGGGAGTCTGCAGGAGCCTACCCTGGAGCAACTCTCCACAACTCCCCACCCAACCCTACGCAATTCCGATGCCAAGAAGAGGTTGCTGGGTTAGGGTATAGCCATCGGACCCCATGCGCGTCATGGGCGCCTACCTCAGTGATGGGCTCCTGCCAGTGCGAGCTAACTTGACCCTGACCCAGGCACACCACCTTGCGAAAGTAATCGGCCGATTTCGATAGTGAATGAGTATTAGCTTTGATTCAAGTCAGATTCGTTGCAGGTATTAGTACAGGAAGGAAAACAATAGTCCGAACGTCGTGAATGGTCGTGAATCAACTATGTAGAAATCGTGAAAGGAGTGCGCAGAGCTAATGAGATATAATGGTAATGTATTAAGGGCCGGTGACCAAGTAGAGGCAACCCAGAAGTGATAGATCGCAGTGAAACAGTGAAGCAGAATAAGCAAAGAAAGCAGATCTGGAGCTCAAGAAAGATCAAGCAGCGCAGAGGGTATCAATCACCTCTCTTCACCTACTACACCACGGAATACCCAGGAGGCGCCTGAGTAACCTCAATCTTGCCCCTTCCATCCATCTTCGCCCCATCCGTCCTCGCATCCACACCCGCCTCCCTACACGCCCTAACCTGCTTCTCGCTCATCCCCTTCAACTCCTCCAAGAACCTATGTTGCTCCTCCGTCTGCTTCCTCTTATACTTGTCACCCACCTCCGGCGTGAAGTGCGGTATCCACACNGTCTGTTGCGGNCGGCTAGCAGCAGGNTGNGCAAATCCATACCTCTCCAACTCACTCCGCTCCTGATNCTCNTTATGGTTNGCGATGTTCTTATCCGTCGCCGAGTTNTTCGCGGACCTATCNTCNTCNGACATGGCGGTGGGAGNGNCCTTGCTATGNTGTCCATGCGAACTCGTAGTCGCGACNCTGCCTCCATGCTTGTTCTTTTGGTGCCCGTGCCTTCGNTCTTCCGTAACCAACCCNGCTTCGGCTTCAACAGGGCTNGCGTCCCTCTCGACCTCAGCACGCTTATGCTTGTCCTTNGCCTCCTGATCAATNAGCTNNGCCTGCATCTCTCCCTCANGCTCNTGAACCTCGTCAACGTCTTCCCTNTCCTCNTCNACGCTGACNCCNGTTCCCCTACGGTCCTTCAAGCTCANNGGCAGNGCNACGATGAGCGGGCCAAAGCTGNTGTTGAGGATCGCATGGAACCCGGCAGTGAACACNATGAGAACGACCATCAGCGCGCCNTGAGCAACGGAAGAAGGCCTCTNTTGATCATCTTGAGCNANGAAGAANAGCGCAGCAAGACAGATATGCTGNAGGTAAAGACCNACGAANAGGTGCTGNATCGCCTTGGGGAAGAACAGTCCTCCAGTATCACGGCGCTGATCCTGCTCGAGCACGTAGAGGAAGAGGTACTTGTACAGCTGGTAGAAGAGGAAGAACGCGAGGACTGCAAGACCGTTGATGATCGGCGAGATGATCGAGTANGTGACGCTGATCACNGTAAGGAGGGTGATNCCAGGGAAGAGGGTACCCCAGGCAACTTGACCGGGCTTGAACTTGATGTTNTAGATGCTGCGGGGGGTNCTACCNAGNAGGATNAGCTTGACNTAGTAGATGATCAGCTTGACGATTTGGAGGAACCCGCCCGCGGCTCCNGCGAGACCTTGNAGGACGATGTAGGTGAGGAAGAAGGTGGAGGCTTTGGGGAGGTTGGAGGCAAGGATGGAGGGGATGGACGTTGGGTTNTTGAGCAATTTGGGCAAGGANGCGATNACACCGCTNGAGAGNGTGACGATCANGAACGAGTGCTNTAGAANGGAACNNNTNAGTNGNNTGACAGGNNNGANNNNAATGAGATACGCACAAGGACTTGGAACANGAAGAACCGGGTCATCAAACTCAGTTCTACGCCGGTATACTTNGGAATACCNTCNAACCTCGCAAANAGCCTCAGNACAATCGGAAGGAGCATCATGAGGACCGCGAGCAACACTGGAGGCAAGATACCACTAATNATGCCCACAACGACGTCGGGNAGCGTACANATCCATGCAAGCCAGCCCCACTGGTCGCANAGNGTATGAATGTTGGAGATAGCACCGACAAACGCGACAGGGAACGCCCAGAGGAGNATNAGNCCAGCAGTGGCAGCGTANGAGATGGCCAAACGGATCTTCTGCTCGTANGGGTTNAGGTTCAGGTTGGCGTGNATNACGTCCGAGGGAGCGACTTCNATNTANCGGTTGCTCATGGTATANGGCATGTGGTGTGCGAGAGANTGGAAAGCGAGATGGGCNGCNATTTGTCGGTTNAANGTGATGAAGGCGCTGTTGAGCGGAGGATATTTCTCTTCGCCGTCCTCGCCNCGNANTGCNCCTTTGATGCCAGTNGCNGCNCCCTTNACNCCCTCGACNGTGCCTTTNACCAGCTTTCCAGGAGCNTTCTTGACGCCATCGACGACNCCCTTCGCGTTATCNACGAAGACGCCCTTGACGTTCAGCACATCTCCNTCNCCATCACCATCGACNTCCTTGAANGTAGANACCTGCCCGCGACGTGCGACAGGGTTGCCATGTTCGTCGACNGCGCCGCCTTGNAGGTCCTCATCGGAGAGNAANGCGAAACGACCAACGTGCATTCCTTCNACCTTGGCGATCTCNCTACGTCCCTCTTCGAGGATCTTGTTGCAGGTAGCAATCTCTGCCCTGCACCACTCGATGGTATCGACCTTCTGCCCAAACAATCCGAGGAAACCAGTCTTGTGTTGCGGCCTCTTATCCCTTGGCACGACGTCATCNTCCGCCACCGCNGTCGCCTCNGTATCNCGACTGGTGGGCTTCACCGGTGACGACTTNACCGCGGTATCGGTGGACTCCCTTGGAGGTGGCGCNGGTCCAGTTCCTTTGCCCTTCGCNGCTGCCTTCGCCTGTGCAGTCTTCAGCTTGACAGCGGTNTTCATGAGAGCNACTTCAGCTTTCTCGAGCTTGTTGCANGCGTCGCGNCGACGGTCNTAGATGTCGGGAAGCTCCTTNANGTTNCGGTTNATCCATATCTTCTTNACACCNCCNGGNAGNTCCTGGAAGAGNGTTCGGAGAGCGTGTTGAGTGAGNTAGCGCTTGGGGATGCCTGTGATGAGGATGGTCTTNGCCTGNACNGAGTCAGAGTGGTTCTTCTCGGTGAGGTGCTGTTGACGCGTGATAAGGAAGTGCTTCATCTCCTTCCTAATGACGTGTAGGATATAGACTAGAAGCCANNNTNAGAACGTCATTTCCGNNGANGCAGGGNAACTACGTACAAGTGAAGATCCACACGCACACCAGGTGAGCCCAGTACCGCACCTGCTGGGTATTNCCNACATTTCCAAACGTGAACCTGGTGAGACTGTCCTGGTCTGGCCTTCCNGTNCCAACGACCGTGATAGGNANNAGGATAGCCCAGCTAANGATCCAAATGGGAACGAAAATCTTGATCATCATGCGCAGGTATCGTACGAAGAAGTACGCGTCGAGGCCGTTGTATCGTATGATTTGGCGGAAATCGGCNTTCATGAGAGCGACAGGCCAGAACAAGGACGAGAAGAAATGGCGAATGCTCTTCTTGTCGAGGATGCCCTTGGGCCTTGGNGTNAGTGGGAGGATATGTTTTCTGTNACGCNNAANNTNAGTCAAGAGAANGTGCGAATGAAGNNCNATAGCGACGCACCCAGTCCCAATGTANGTCCTCGGCTCATAGATAGCCTTGAACCGCGGTCGCAAGAGGGTAAAGACCCCCAGTTCGGCTGCAAAGACGATGGCATTGAATACGAGAGCCGTCGANAAGGTGCTCGTAGATGCAGAGTTTGCGTCGGTAATGTCTGAGCTAGACCTGCCAGAGGTCAGTTCCATTCCNACCCCTTGANGATGGTTGAACGTACATGGNGTCTACCCAGGATCTTCCCCCTTTTCACTTCAATAGGTATAAGACACTGAGAACAAAGTTATATCTGGGTCTTATTAGTATGCTCGTCGCTATGGACTACNACAAAAGAGACTACGCACCTGGGGTCGTCGCCGTGACGGGGAGAAAGAAAGGAGTGGTGCAGCATGACGGNCATTTAACAAGGCTAGCGTAGCCGCTTGACTTGATGCATGGAGGGCNNGTATGATGCTGGGGCCCGCGCCAAGCTGTGCTGCCCGGGTGGCGTGACGTCAAGAACGCCGCTTTTCGGAGCCNGTGCANGCCATTACACTCTCCTCGTCATCGTTCTCCCCCATTTCAATTGCACAGACCATGCCTGGCGACTCCAAATTTAATTTTTGTAGGGGCGCTGCGGCCCTGGATGTCATACCTTCGCGATGTCGAAGGATGATGCAAGGGGGATCGCCGCCAGCGCTTANTCTAACCCCGTATATCTNANCCTAGAATGCCGGAGAACGGTGGCAGAAAACCTCTGTCAAGCTTCGTCAACATGANTGTNGTCGTTCAATCTTCCTGTCGTTCTAATGTACACATCCTATCGGAACTTCCAAATGACCGCTTATACCCGATTAATCGTCAAGAGCCCCATTCCCATTGCAATAGTCGACNTTGCCCCTGGCTGGATTGCCTGCCCACTATTCAAGAGTCAATTGAGTCCATTCACCACAGATGCTGTCACTCACATAGGGGAATGGCCGTTCCACCCCACTCGCGCCGTAGACCGCAAACGAGAGNACNAAAATCATAACNTGCGCGCCACCATCGAGCGCACCTCCGAGGATGTAGTTGTACTTCTTGTACCATCCGGGATGCCTCTTCCTCAACCAGAGCTGTGAAACNAGACCNACGATGATACACGACGTTATNGTNGAGTTGACACCGACNGACATCCATGCTGANTACTGCACNGNTGTNAGGACNACCAACTCTATNTGCTCGGCGAANGNGACGCACCATATAGATAACTGGGAGCATNACAGTGTCNACNTGNACNGGTCCAATCTTCGGCCATCGCTTGTTGATAAGCCACTGAATGGTTGTCGGAACCAACCCNAACACCANNCTCATCGGGATCATCCAATACGGGCCATTGAANCCATACANGTACTTGGANAGNGACCANGTGACNGCNGCACTATTCATNCTCTGCACCGCNTGCCCACTCCAAACGTTTGTCCCTCTNGGNTCAAGCAGAATTTCGCGTTGGGAGTCGACAACNGAGGCCATGACCACTGNNNGGACCNTNNGTCAANTTCNNTTANNCGCTNTAGAGNACAANNCNGCTTACCNTAGTTNACCACNGCNCCCACNATAGTGCCCCANACTTGCGTCAAGAACATNACCCGCGGNGGCACCTTNAGGTACTGTCCCATCTTCAAGTCCTGAGCGAGTCCAATAGAAGTGGANACTACGTCGTGNCTCCACATTGAGAACTAGACAAANNGTTCCCAAGGCGAGGCGTCAGGTCCCANGTTCAATNGTCGATGCGGAANGNCNTACATATANATTNGCNACNGGCTTCCCTGGATTNACAGAGCCNGCNACCATCTTCATGAGCTGGTTCGTCGCAATTCCNTTACCCAGCCNCGCGTAAAGCAAGGTAGAGAAAGGTGTGACGAACGTCCCGAGGATAAGGGANATGATGTACGACCACCACGGCAGCGTCGTTTGNCCCCTGATAACAACGACNAGCCCTNAGTGANGTTCNANGGTATCAGTACNANGAANNNGNANGTNATGANCTNNNANGGGNGCNCTCACCTGCGACGAAGGANANNACCANTAGGATNATNTACCACCACCAAGGAGCCTCCTTGTACTTCTTCATGGCCTGGTAATGNGGNTCGGGNTGNGTNCTTCTATANGCNAGCTTGAACGACTCGACAGCGTATCCACCCCAGAACAAACAGACNTGNGCNATGAGGCCGCCNATCTNNANNCCNNTANNATNAGCGGCTATNNNTAATAACGNAATNNNAGGAGGACATACNGCCAAGTTNGCNGTCAAGTTCGTCCACGCGTTNGANCCAGTAAGNGCNGGGAGGCCNACCTCCTCCAAAGCNGTCTCNTTCANACTGAAGTGTTGTCCGAAAACNGCNGATTGGCGNTANACTGANCCGTTGGANGAGAAGATGGANGTTGAGAGCATNGGGAANTCCAANGACTGGGNGNNNACANNNTCATTNGAAGGAGGNATNNANNTNGNNAANNNGNAGCNCTCACNTTCCANGTNTTGGTNTAGTANATTACCATTATGATAACATAGCAGAGGGCATATCCNATCCACGANTTCGCTAAAGGGGACGCATCANTNTGGNACCNCGATAGCGNTANACGCNGTTGTCAGAAGGCTCACCNTGCTGAATCAATGGCAAGCTCATNTANCTNGGNNCGATCCGCATGAGCACCGNNANGCNCNCAAANGNNNNACCNAGNAGCCGAGGGTACTCACGTCGATCCAATATACTGCCAATCAAACGAGATNCTCAACAATCCCANGCCNTCATTNCCGTCACTTCCACCGAACAAATTCGTNAAGATATCCTGCACGCGNGGGGAGGCTTTCTGNGACGCAAGGCAGAANATNCTTATACCATTNANGAGNGGGAAGATGTANGCNGGGAGCACTTCAAAGACGAACATCCCGGCAAAGGCNATCCAGAAGAACTTGACACGCTTNGCATTGGTAGAGGACTCGGAGAAGTGNAGTGCTGGAAAGATAAGATNAATNAGATAATGGGTGAGTTGTTAGCGCAAGTGGTGGAGTAGTCATGGGATGATATACCTTGGAAAATGGACACCGTAGGTAGGTTCTATCAAACAANCGANCCATCANTGNTCTACGATTTCGTNAATTACTGGGAAANGACNATAAACTCACGGCCCAGTACACCATCTCTGCNGGGTAAACCGTCAATGGCCGCAATAGCCCCACCAGGCCATAACTTCGGGGAAAGGGGGAACACATGGTAAGCCAGGAGATAGGNTAGAACNNTCCGCAACGTACCCAAANCAGGCTGTTGAGAAAGTCGCCAGAATAGCGGTCGTAGCCTGGACGTTCGTATCATAATAGAGCTATAGAGGAACACTATCATCAGCTTCCATTCNCAGGACAGCAACGGGTAGGCAAATTAATGGAGTAGANCACTCACGCGTTGAACGGCGAAGTTCATTACAGCCGTACTCCCTGCAGCAGCNGTGGACGCAACGAGAGAAGCTACGGCATGCTACATCGATCTCGAAGTTAGCTTTGATTCTCCCCGACGTGCACGTAGCTATGCGGCATACCTCTTTCAGACCGAAGGGTCCGGGATTCACGAAGTGAAGAACAGGTCCGAGGAATGCGAACCTTGTCCCCTCGACCTTGGACCTTCCTGGGATAAACTTCGCCCAAGCCATGCCCGCCGTGTAGGTGATCAACAGCAAGAACACTGTNGACACTGTCATTTGCACTGGCTTGAANCGATATATCTATCGTCGGCACCCAAGCGAGTTAGTTGGTCTCTTCGGCTGGNACNATAACAAGGGAATNGACGAACCTGGCATAACGCAGCCCCGAGACCCGCAAAGATCGTGCCCAGGAAGATCGACCGGAAGGTGAGCGCTTCATCGCCATCGTCGCGAAGGTCGACAGCAAATCTCGAGACGTCCTTGCCCGTCGTTATGACGGGCTCCCCATTGACATACTGGACGCTATCGTCGTCCGACTCGTTGATAGACTGGCCATCGAGAGCCTTCTCGTCAACGATGTCGACCTTCTCGTCCCCATTCGGGGACAGCTTGGTGTCCGACACAAAGCCTTTCTTCTCGTCAAGCGGGCTGGACGACATGCCGGGCTTGGGGATGCAGGCAGGGAAGGGTGGGGCTTCCTCAGGCTCTGATAATGAGAAGCACCTCGCTCTTTATAAATCCGGGAGAGGGAGCCATGCGAATAACTGAGGCAACAAGGAAGGAAGGCGCTTTACCGGCTCCGTTTGGTCCACCTTCCTTCCCTGCTGGAGAAGAAGCCAATCCCTAGCCGGGGCATATTGTAGACTTGAGTGCTATCGTTCGCAATAGATTGGAAGAATCCAGATCAAATGCGTGCTTGGTGTCTGCCTTCTTTTGGCGGATCTCGAATACAGAGACCAGATGCGATCCACATGCTTCAGCTGCCAGAATGGATGTCGCCCTTGCTGTGTATTTGCGAGAAGTTTCACTATCAATGTCAAAACGCTCCAGGGGACATGGAAGGACCGATCTCTAACCTAAGAATAGACGCAACAGCCAATAGCTCGTCCTCCCTCCCAAGTCGATACCCTTGCGATCTTGGAAGGCTGTGTGTCGCTGTCGTTGCTCACGGACAAGAGGGGCGTCTCCAATACATTTGGAGCCAAAGGCAGGCACATCCAGAATCGAAGACGGAATCAAAGCATGGGAGTGGAGATACGGCATGTCGAATCTGGGCTGTTGGGCTATACCTCGGAGAGTAGAGCCCATAGCCCACATCCTCGTAGCCATATGGCAAGTGTGGGTTTTACGCGACATTGAGAGATTGCGCCTTCTCCCCTCTATATTGCGATTGCCAAATCAAAGGCGCTCGCATGGCGACGACCACTTGGGTGAACCATGCCAGCGACGGTACAGTAAGAAGAGGAGGGCCTGGTTCACAGTCATTCTCCTATCTTTGTCCATGGGCTTGATCTTGCATTATCTAGCAGACGGCGAGTCAAGACGGATGGATGTCGAGCATATGCATTGGCGAGGTGTCCAAGTTCAAGTTGATGCGGTTGCCCGCTGCTGGAAGCCATTGGCAAGAAATGGGATCAGCCGAATCAGCCTGCCCTCAAGCAAAGGAAAGTCACAAGTAATTCACGTGCTCTTTAATTAGCGCGTCTCGTAGCGCGACCGAAGGCCAATGAGGAACCACATTAAAACAAGAAAAACCTGCCATTTAGCGTAGAGACGGGATTTTCAACGTGCCTTGCCGCGTGGATTGGGAGCAGCAGTAAATTGCTTCGCAGACACTTGCTCAGGCTGGCACTAACACCGCAATTTGGATTCAATCTGAGAGCTGCGCGACATATAGACATTGATGCTGACAAAATTCCTCGCTCGGAGCAAGTCCATAACAAGTAGACCCCAATGCACTGTCACCAATAGTCGAAAGATCCTGCTACCAGCATTGCAGCGACCTGTCGTTCCCAGGTCCTCTAGCCTTCAAGGTCTCGAAGTCCTCGCCCCCTTCGCGTACGTAGAGACACCCTACTCCGTCAGGTCCGTATGAAAATTCTACAAGGGAGGGCCAGAGGCCAGAGTCCCCACAGGCCATATCCAACGCTCGGATGAGCTCTTCTGAACGGCATGACTTCGAAGGGCAGAACTTGAGGGTTCGCAGAGCCGGGAGCCGGACGTTGGAAAAGAATGCGGCCATCATGTCAATGAGCTCTGCTAGTCGGATGGTCAACCTCTGTAATTTTTGGTGCGTGGTAGGAAGGGCTATGTCGAATGCGTACGCGTACGTTCGCAAATCGCATCATAAGACCCCATTTGTTAGCGTACTCAATAACAGTATTCACCCTCGCATAGCGCTTGCGAGACAGGTGAATTCTTGAGGCGCTTGCGTCAACCCTCAACGACTCACGCTGACACCTAATCTAGCAATAGTCCCGTGCTTGGGTACAATCTCAATTGCGAACCGAGTACAGATTGACGAGAGAAGTCATAATCATCGTGC
>JANDKE010000320.1:2604-27889 GCA_027627275.1 Coprinellus aureogranulatus
CTTNTTTTAGAATTGCGNGATACNGAGCATGCCCANCGNGAGGCTGTTGTCGAGCTNGAGAGGATGAAGGAGAANATGGAGAGGATGGAACTNGAGCGAGCCGAGATGATCGCCGAGGTTGAGGCGCAGATCGAACGNGCNCTCGCCTCCATGGCGGTCGACATNTCCGATTCAGAGTACGCCAGTTCGCGCCCCCCTAGTCGTCTCTCCACCAAGTCCGGAGCGCGTTCGAGGAGGCCTAGCGACGCGAAGAGCAAGGGTCTGAGGTCCTTCGCCACAGATTCGACCCTCGCCGAGACATATGGCGATGACGCGACTGTCTCTATCGATCGGGAGGAGCTGCCCAAGTCCGACCTCAAGGACGAGGCAATTCAGGAGGAGGAGGAGGAAGTGGCCCCGGCGAAGAAGAAGAGGTTTTCTGCTACAGACGCGGAGCTTCCAACCGACGGCATGAATGCGGTCGACGAAGGTATCAGCATGACGAGCGACAAGATTGCACAGAAGGTCCTCGAAATTCAGCAGAAAGTAGGCCTTCTCCACCGCCTACGCCGGCCCAGATATCTGACAGTCCCTTCACAGCTCGAAGGTGCACTTGCTACCAACGAACGCCAACCCCGGAAGTACAAGAGCTACACCTCCACCCAGGAGAGCGGAGACGACTCGGACCTCGCGGCGGTTCGTCACCGCCCTCCCCGCCAGAAGCGCATCAACTCCAAGCCCCCGTCGACCAAGAAGAGGGGCCGTAGTGGCACAAACTCGTCGAACCGCACTAGTACTCCGGTGAATGCCCCTGGCTCCGTCGAGGACGCCCCTTCCCATGTCAGGTCTGTTCGGTCGTCGGTGGATTTGGGCACTGTTGGAACGAGGACCCCCACTCGTGACACCTTCCAAGTCGAAGAGCCGCCACTGCCAGAGACAAAGGAACACGAGTCTATTCCATCTGAGGATGAACAGCCCGAGTCTCAACAACAAACACCTGTCGTGGAGTCGCAGTCATTTAAGAAGGATGTCCCGAAGACCGTTATTGTGCCACCAACCCCCGCGGACGAGGGTTCTGATACCGACTTCCAGAGCGCATACTCTGCTAGTCCGAGAAACAGTTACGTCGACGAGGACTCGGAGGACGCGTCCGGTTTGGAGGACTTCAACGATGGCCTTGGGAGCAATGTCCAGAGGTCGCGATCCATTAGTAGCGCGACAGCGATCGCCGGGCGCTACCGACCCCTTGTCGCCACCAGCGAGGCGTAGAGTATCATATCTTGGGTCACAGATGGGTAGAGCCGCACCTTTCCTCCAGAAGCTTTTCTAATTTATTCGATTTCTATCACCATTTACCCGTCCACTTTTCCAGTCGAGGCATTAGTCCCTTCCTTCGTTTTAAACCCCCCTGTCCCTACTCGGTTTCTTCATTCATATCTCTTACAACATTATCTCCTGTTAGTTTACATACACCATTTCATCCATATATCCNTGCTCATGGTGCGTAGTGCCATGGCCACATTTGGTTATTCTGTTACACTTTACGACTACCCTCTATTACCCCTGTTCATTATACTCCCGTTCTTTTGTGTGTTCACCTAAATTGTCTCCATAGGGTAGAGTAGACCAGTACCATACTACATATGAGTTACAGCATGAAGATATGAAGATATCGGAAAGCGAGTTACAGCGTGTGCCAGAGAGTGTCCTTGAGATCTGAGGTTTTGAGAGTTGGAAAGCGCCTAAGGATACAGGATAGTGATACAAGAANTTCCTAGTTACTATGTCGATGTCACCCACTCGTTTGCTAGTCCATCCTCCTCCGAGCGTTGAATTGNTTTACCACCGTCGCGACCTGGTTGAAGAACCATGTTTGGGATGCTTTGTCCGGAATGATAGCGAACTTGTCGTGCTCCCNCCCGAGTCGGTGAGCAAAACGTATGCCNTTGTCCTCTGCAGTGACACCTTGGATTTGAGTGAATGGCAGTTCCCAGTCCAATCGCAAGCGCTTGGAGTAGAAAGATAGCACCATGGTTTGCGTAAGTAGCACGACGTTATCGCCCCCAGGNGANTCTTAAAAGTGCGACGTTAGCTCGAGCGACCATGNGNGGTGTCATGAGACGTACTGATGTGCGCNACGTAGAGTTCTTTTCGATACGCTCCGTCGTTCAGNTCCCTCATCCAATACTGGCCGAGAGCCTCTCGCGCAGAGTACGACTAANGGAACGTTGAGGGCACGACTGCTTTGAGAGAGCGGGAGATGCATACCTTCAAGACGCCATCAGCTGGCACGAGCCTGGGCAGTCTGACTCGATCCCGAGCGGGGTTGTCAAATACCGTTGTGGTATTACGGATACCTANACGTGGTCAGAACCCCCTGGCGCGGATACCCAGCTTAGCTACCCATGGAACCCACCTTCAGAAACGTTTGCCGCAAGATCGAAGACGCCTACAACCGGTTTGGTCACCGCGCTTCTGGAGGTGAGTCACTTGGGTCCAATCGGTGGTCAAGAGTTGGAAGCTTACCCAACAAGGCCTTTGCCAACGCCCTTGAAGAATCCCAGCGCACCCTCTGACTCGGCACCCTCTATAGGCTTCATGAAGACGCCTTCCATCGCACTACTCACGCTGCTGGCAAACGCTTCACCACCTGCCGAGAACCCGTAGCTGAACCACTTGGTGAGCACGGCTTGCGTCAGACGAAGAGGGAAATGCGTACATGGCGTGTCGAGGCCTGTTTCGGCGTTGTGTCATCCTCCGCTTCGCTTGATACTCAGAATCAAAGGTCGCCGCAGATAAGCCCTTCCCGACGCTGCTCGTAAACTTTGTGAAACTGTCGCTGACGCCAAACACAGTCTTCTTGACAAAGCTGGCGGCCCCCTTCGCGATGCCAATTCCCAGCTCCCTATTGCCGTGCATAACGACGCCTTGGAAGGGCTCATAGAAGATATCTGCGACCCCGGAACTGACGTTGGTGAACAAACCGACGGGATTACCGATAAAGTCGGCGGAGCCAAGGATGCGGTAGAGCTGGCGCAAAACTTCTTGTCGGTAGTGGTAGAAGATGCGATTCTGGAGCTCAGTCGTACTGAGGCGCATGTCCTTAATTGCCAGGGCGTTCATTTCCAATCGAGCGTCGTTGATATTACCCACAGCCATCGTCACGGCGTTCAGGACCACCGCCAAAGGGTTGCGAATACTCAACCTAGAACAAGATGTTGTCAATCAGCTGCCGCAACGGGGAATGACTGTGATCATACTTCTCTTCACTGCTAACNCGCTCAGTTCGCATGAACGAANTCGACAGCATGATGGGCTGCANCTCCAGAACCTCGAAGTACAGTGCTTGGCCAGTAGTGGATACTTTAGGGTCCGGGATGTCATCTCCTTGTGCCGTGAGGANACTAAACCACGTCAGCCACGATGGACGAAGTCGAGNTGACTGCATCTTACTCTTGNGGTTCGTCNTCCCATGACAATCCCTTGATCTTTGTGAGGTCATAGATAGCGAAGAGGAGGTCNTCNTCGGCCTCCACTGTCAAGGCCTGAAGTAGAATCGAGCAGTATTTGATGAAAAGGACGCCGTGNGCTGAATCNTCGCTCAATGANTGTGCCNNATNGTANGAAGTANGGAGACGNTGAACCATACCTTGATCTTTNAGCCAAATTACCGACGCCTGCACAGTGGGGAGGGCCCCNACNTCCGCNGCCTCNTTGGANATGGGGGTGGGCTGAAGAATNACNGGGTATAGTGCATCGTGCAGTTGGTTGTCAATCTGCAGCGAGCCGCAAGACAATGTGACTGCCTGTGCAGCGGAGCTGTCGACGTATTCGAANTTCAACTGGTCAAGCGTTGCATATATCACCTCCACCAGGCGCCTGTTGACGAGAGATATACCAATGCCAGCTAGGTCAAGGGTGAAAGTGAGAAGGGGTCGAGCCTCCTCAGTCACCGCCTCGAAACCTTCCATACTGCCCGTCATNGTCTCCTGCCTACTGATCGTTCCCAATGTGCTCATAGTGTTTGAACGCTGCGGTTTGTAAAGACTCCTTTCGGGGTTGTAGTCCGTGATACGCAGTATCTGCCTNTGACCCTCTGCTCTGACATCGAGGGAGACCGCCTTGGTACGTTTGTTGTGCTGCAACAAGATTAGCTTCCGTGATGCAACAACTGCGTTCTCTGCCCACCAAGAATTTGAANGGGACCAAGTCGCCNATCTCCATGATATCCACCACACGCCGCATATCCCCCATCGAAAGGAGAATCCTTTTCTCTTTAGCTGCNGGGAAATCCCAGGCATACTTCGCTTTGCTCCGGGGNGGAAGCTCATATGCTTGCCGAGGCTTATCGGTCTCACGAGCAGTCGCGTCCTGAGGGCATGTTNAGATGGCTTGGTGGCAGTATACTCTGAAACACCGTACGTACCCTCTGGGAGAANTTGAATGAGTAGTCCGTGTCGTTCTCGATTTCGAATGGCCATTCGTCCGACTTCGATAGAATAACGAAGATAGTGGAAGCTTCAATGGTNATCTCTGCTCTGATGAGGTCTTGAGTGCTCCCNTCGGCTCCTGANCGTTTTAGGCGTAGATAAACGACGCCAATATCTTCCAGATTTATAGGCGGGGACCTGGGAAGAGAGTCCNGTCAGNACTACGGTGACGATCGAGTGTTNTGCAATGTACCATTGGGCATTCAGGCCGGGGTAAGCGATNGTCAAAAGTTTCTCGTCCTGTGACCGGATAACGCTAAGGACTCCCCTGTCGCCAGGCGTGATNACAGATCGCTCTCGAGGGATTACACCATGTTCTCTGAAGGTGATTGACTCTGAGAGGTGACTCCTNATGAGGAATCGCGGAGTGAGAGTGATGACCTTAGAAATCTTGTACTTTCCCAGTCCTTCCGCCCANGACACCCCCATATAGTAGCGATCAGGTCCTTGCCGCTCNGTGGNGGCGACCAATTCTGTNTCTGCGGAAGGGGCTTCAAATGATATGATCTGTTGAGGGTTGAGGTCGACACCGCNGTTCATGATATNANTTCNAACCGACCTTCGACCAGGAGGAATTNTTGAACTGGAAGACAAACTCATGACCCTGTGGGTGGGAATGAGAGAGGACTNATCATGCNTCATTCCCTGCCATTGTTGATGATACGACACNGNAGACTCACGGAAGGGAGTAGTGCTCCTGAGGATGTCTGGGTCCAGNGAGTCAAGATGNATGCCGACGGATAAAGGGGCCAAACGCACCTGCTTGCGTGGGACCTGCGACGTCCTGGTAATTTCCGCGAGTGGATCTAGTGGATCTAACCGAGAAAGGATAGCCCGTCTTATTCATGACGACATAAGGACTGTAGATTTGAACNTTNAAAGCCCCTCCAGACTCCGGATATTTCCTACGCTGCTGTTAGGATATAGCCTGTGAAGCTACNACCGGACGTACACAAAGTTGAGGCCAAGGTTGAGTTTCCGGTTGTTCTGATCGCGGAGGACNACCTGCTTCTCAATGTCGAAGTCAGAGTGCCCGTCGGTATTGATGATGGCGAAGTCGCTCGGTTTGAANACTGGCAGTTATTAGTAGTGTAAGCACAGACTCAGNTGCGAAGCATACCNCTATCTTGGATCGCGACGTTCAACAGAATGAAGTGGCTNAGCTCAACCGAATGAATTGGCATGATTCCGCCCTTGCGCAGGTAGCTCTTCCAGTTCTGATCCGTATTCTTGTCGTAGATGCGGTATTCGATGTTGTACGGAAGCAAGTTCTCCAATTCCAATGGTGCTCTCAACTTGAGATTGATTTTTGGGTATTTCCTATAGGGTAGNGTCAGCCAAGAGCCAAGACTTCANGATTNAACGCACCCGGCTGCGAGGTCTTGCGTGTCAGTCTGTACCCAGGCTTGGAANCGGAACGCTGCTTCTTTGGGATCCCCGTGGGCGCATTTTATGGCAAAGCTCTTACGGGAGACGAGATCTTCCCATCGAATNGGCGAGCACCACCGGTATCCAAAACCCTCTGAAATATTTGAGAAATGCGTTAGGCGGGTGAGTGAGGAGGCTCACGATCAGGNTGCAGCCGTATGCGATATTTGCTCGCTACTTCGACGGGCAGAGCGAAATCCTGTCCAGGAACGATCCGNTCAAGGGAGTAGGCGGGTTGCCCATGCTCATCGACTAGCATGAGCTCCAAGGGATACAACGTCAANTTTTCGACGAGGTAAGTGGANCGAACAGTGATGATCTTGACGTTGTCGACAACCTTCACTTCGCAAAGAAGACGCGCCGGATACTTTTCAGTTCTGGGACGCAGGGTAAAGACNTANTCTCCTTCCCTGTCGACGGGGATTCCTCGCAGTTGTTCCCAGCTCTTCTCTGCAAACCGGATGCCGATGTTATGCTGCCCCGAAGAGACATGCTGCCGTAGGCTGTTCAGAAGAANTTGTACAGGATNTCNCGNTGAAACGCACCTCCCGCATTGTCTTCCAATCGTCAAACCTCCAGTCTATGATATGGTTGTTCAAAACCTTCGTCATCTCACCTTCTGCCATCGAGGTCCCGGTTTCCACATCTGAGAACACGAAAATGGGCGTTCCNGTGCGATTGCGAATGCGATATGGGGCNTAGGCTCCGCGCGGCTTCTGNANTAGAGCCTCACCTTCCTTACTCCAAGAGTTGAGTGTNGTTATCGCAAGCTCAGCAAAAGTGGTGCTCAAATTGACATCGAGGCGCTCTCTTGCGGTNACGGACAAATTCATGGCTCCGGCAGCACTGTCTTTGGAGACCGAGACCGTGAATGTCCANGGGTCAATGACTAAATGCAATGTTAGNCNGGGAGCTNTTTCTANTGCGAGAACAACGCACGGGGCTCCCAGTGGGAGTTGGTGAGGTTCCAGTAAGTTATCTGAGTCGCGAGAGTAGCNGTTGCNCGCAGCTANATGATAGGCATTAATGCCCCANTCTCGTAGTGTGTCCACAAGACTTACGGCTCCAGACCAGTCCTTTGCACCCACAATGAAAGGCTTCACTTTCAAGTGCAGCATGGGNTGTTCATGCAGATCGCCGATCAGAATGAGCCTAAAGCCATCCAGCGAAGCTTTGAGCTGTTGAANNAATNAATAACCGGCTCATTGAACNGGAATTTCTACTTACCTGTTCCTTCGACATTGATACTGTNGCTTTGCCCTGGGTTAAGGCTTGCGAGCCAGGGGACACGATTGACTTTCCNAGGGGGTGTNTGAATGTCGGGAGAGGACACGTNGGATTGCGCGCCTGATGGNGGTACATTCGTCCGTTGTGATTTGCTGTACAGTTCAATTGCTCGATTGACGATGGACATGATGAGGTTGATATCTCGGTAAGATGCTCGAACAANGACTGGCTTCATACTGATCTCGATGTTGCTCATTTGCTGCGACGTTGAAGAACGGTTATCCATGGACACGGTGAGGTCAAGATTGTCAAGGAATCGCACAACCTCTGAGTACCGCCCCATCCTCATGAGGGACATCCCAAGCNGAGTAACGGTGAGAGCCATAATTCCCTGTATGAACAATGAGTGCTATCAGCTATCGGTGAGGCACGCTTACGGACCTGCTGTGAGAATAGCACTTGACTGATGTGCAGCCGAATGGCCCTCGATTGAGCGTCCGTTTCATTCTCCAGTATGCTGACGGAAACGTCATGCAGGTCGACGCGGAAGTCCAGCGACGATGGCGGGGTCGACTGTGACTGGAGCTCGTCAGAAGGGCTCTTGATGTCGCNTACGTCAAGGCTCGGAGGGCTGGCTGGGGAAAGCACTG
Organism: Coprinellus aureogranulatus; assembly: GCA_027627275.1. Taxonomy (NCBI): domain Eukaryota; kingdom Fungi; phylum Basidiomycota; class Agaricomycetes; order Agaricales; family Psathyrellaceae; genus Coprinellus; species Coprinellus aureogranulatus. The sequence goes on from JANDKE010000320.1 coordinate 10,379, forward strand.
GTAAAGAATTGCAGCAAAGCAAAGACAGGATCCACAGCAAAGATAACCTGAGGAGAGTCAATGGTTAGCACGGCGAGAGAACTAGGTCCTGCCGCAGATTGCGTTCCGGACGAGGTGTATAGAATCATAAACTGGTTCCGCTCGTGCTGGGCAGCAGGAATGATCTCTCTGAACTTGGTGGGACCAGGCCGGGTATTGCTCATCGTGAATGACTTCAAAACGACCTGCGCTTCGAGAGAACCATCCTTCAGTTGCTTCAGCCTCAGGCTATTGTCATTGAGGGCAAAGCGAGATATCCCGTGCTCCTTCAGCTGATCCTCGGAAACCGCATTCTCATCGTAGAGGTGAAGCTTGACTGCCCCAATAGTGACAACAAGATCCAGGGCTGTCCACGGTCGAGATCCGCCTGTAGGTGAACTTCGCAGCTCCGGTTGGAGACTTACAGCGGCGTTGTCGGGTGGGAAGTAGGAGTCAGGCTCGCCGACGCTTGCACCCCCAATTCCTGAAACGTTCTCAGAAAAGATACGAGGAATGGACTTCGACAAGGATATCAGCAGGACGTATTGCGTTTGCGTCAGGTGTAACCTGATGTCAGAGAGCTTGACGGATACCTATTATTATGTCAGTCTGGAGTTGAAGGTGGTAGCTGCCTAGACCGCACCTGCGTGTCTGGATGAACGAGGTCGACATTCCTGTCGATGCCGGTCGTTTGGACCACCTCCGCGTCGACGTTTATGTCATCGATGATCTTGAGCTGAGAGGACCCGTTCCGGGTCTGTAAAGAGGAGACAAGCTTGATCCCGTGTAGGCTGGCCGAGGTCTTGGTCTGAGCCGATTCGAACGAATTCTTAGCCTCAATGTGACCGAGTCGCATGATCATGACATCGGACAAGGTTGTGGGGTCGCTCGGGAAGACCAGAATGGGGGACATAATGGATATGGCGAATTGCATGCGATCCATTTCCGAAGCCGTTTGTACTGCGACTGTACGCGCGGCGTCATAGAGGTACTTCAAGCGTGCAAGCTTCATCAAGAACGCATACATATCACGCAGAGGCTCCTCGAGGTAGTTGAACTTGAGCGAGGCAGCATTAAGGCGAATAGATGAGTTGATGCCAGCGTAAGACTCGTCAGTTGGGTCAAAGGTCTGGTATGTGAAGTCGGCAAAGTTTTCGCCTTCGATTGAAAGGAGTTGGTTGAAATCCGGGCGGATGCCATATGACTTGTTATCGTTGATCAAGGCGAGACTGCCCAGACGTCCTGACACGCGAAGAGAGTTCGCCCTTGTAAGGATAGAAACGTCGCCGACGGACAGATCGAGAGTCGCTATTGAGGTCGATTCGTTGACGAAGACCACTGCCGAAAGGTTTCAGTGATTACCCTACCTTAGCAACGCAACTTGGGCCTCACCTTGCACGCTCTGTAGCTTGACAATCACACGGATCTTGCCGTTGTTCTCTTGGCTGGCTTTAACGATATCTACCCCATCCTCAGCGGTTTCGACTTGCGGGGTTGGAGGCTGGCTAAAGGAAGGAACAAAGGTCGTCATAATAAAGTCATATACGGCCAGAATCGGCTCCGGTTCCACATTGAAGACCAGAGTCGAGAGCTTCACATCCACTGTCTGGTCAATGCCTTCATAGACAGAGTCGAACTCAGGAGACTCTCGCTGTGCTCTGGCATATTTCACTTTGAGCAGGTCTGTGGGTGTCGCCTCTCCCGCGGCTCCGGCGGGCGTTGTAACTACCTCCATACGCTTCGCTCCCTGGGTCAGCGCCAAAGACACGGATCTGGAAGGCAATCAGGCCGGATTCCCAATTAAGGAAAAAATAAGCGCCTAACCGGAGATTCACGTCGACGTCTATTGTGTACTTGGCCAGACCAAAGGCGAGAGAGAATTGCTGCAAGGTCAGCTCCCCTAGTGGCCTTTCACCATCTGCGGTGGATTTGAAGAGCGCCGCGCGCAGTACTCCCACGTCGAATTCCAGTTCAAATGACCGTTGATGCAGCTGCGCTTGCGCGCCAACCTAAAAGATGAGATTAGTATCCTGTCCTGCGCAGGTCTAGGCATACCGACCTGGCCAAGCCCGCTGTCTGCCTCGAAGAACTCGTCCTTGTTGTCGTCATCGTCTTCGTCGCTGTCATCCTCGTCATCGCTGAGGTTATACTCGACCTCGGACGCAGGGGTGAAGAGGTTCGACGCGGGAAGCTGATACCTGGATGCCGATTCTGTCCTATCCGAAGGTTTCAAAGTAGGAGCTTTCGGAGTGTCATTGTCGAATTTCGGGATTGCAACATCGATAAGCCTCATCAGCGAATGGTACTTCGCGTCAGAGAGGTTCATTTGCAGTGACGGCAGGTTTCCGGCAACCTTGATTTGGGAAAGACTGACGGCAGTCGGAACGATGGACTTCTGGATTTGGAAGCTGATGTTTATCCGCTCCAAGAGGTGAAGGTTGTCTTTAGACGGACCGGTCAAGGCGTCTAAACAGCTTTGCAGGTTTTTTCCGATGACGAACTGCCAAAGTTTGAGCGGAAGGTGGAAAAAGTGATGTCAACTGGTCTTCAAAAACATACCTGAGCGTCCTGTAGTTTGAGCGACATTTTGTCGTACATCAGTGACTCAAGCTCCTTGTAGTCCTCGTCGTTGTACTTCTGGTTGCGCTTTTGGTAGACAGTTTGAACGGCCTTCTTGTCCGCCAAGTCGCTCTCAACGGAGATGTGACCGGCATCTAGGATAAGGTGGCTGCACTGATTGGTGGTGATGCTGTAATGGTCGTCAAATTAGATGTGTGTGACCGGGAGAAGACGAAAGGAAATGAAATTCGCACTCTTCCGGAATGATGATAATGGGTGCGTTCATGTCCAGGTGAAGGTCGACCGTCTTGTGGGTTTGAAGTGCGTATTCTAATCCGGCTCTGGTTTCTTTGCGAAGTCCTTCGAAAGTCTCACTGGCAACATTCTACCGAGCAGAAGACGGTCAGTAGGTAGCACGCAAGCGGCGCGACGAAAATAAACTAACCAATAGGGCCTCTACAGATTCCAGCTGGCTGGCGGGCGGCTTGAAGAACTTGTATATCGCTTCGACATAGCCTTTGTGGTAGATGATCTCCATGTGCCGCATACGAGCGGTGATCGCGTTATCAGCCCGCTCATCGAGAGGATTGTTCTCAAACCTGACGAAGAAGAAGGGGTCGTCCACCTCAGGTTCTCTGCCTTCAATCTCAATGTGGACAGTCTTTTCGACGCTCTGCTTGACGCGAACAATTTGCGGGTAGAGGGTATTTGGTGTCGTTCCATCGAAGACCTTGAAGTCCTGCAGAGAGACCGTGGCTTCGAAATTGCCTGGTCGCTGGACGAAGCTAGCGTTAAAAATATCAAAGACAACAGACAGCGCTTCTTGGCAGGCCCCATGTGGGTCCGTCTTGAGAGTAAAGGAACCTCGCTTCAACTTCGCCGTAATCAGCATTTTGAGCGAATCCCTAGGAGCTTCGAGTGCCTCCATCAGTGTAGCCTTTTCGTCGTAGTCCAGGATGTCGTAGAGCTGTTTGCGCTGCTCGTCTGTCATCTCACCGCTGAACAGCGCATCCTGTTTCGGGGCGGACTCCGAGCTGGATCCCCAGAGCCATGCACCCCAGCCTTGCTTCTGAGGCTGTTCTTTCTTCTTCTTCTCATCTTCGAGGCGTTTCTGAAGCGCTTGGTCCTTGCGAAGGCGGGAGCGAGCGATCGACCGGTAGAAGCGTAGGTCCTCATAAGAAAGCTTCCTTTCCAGTGCTTGGAATTGCTCGAGGTCCTAACACACGATCAACTCGGGTTGGCAGCAGGTAGCGGGTATCACTGACCTCTCCTACGAGCGGTCCAAGCAGCTTTTTCTGGAATAGGCCGACGTACTTGTTTCTGTCGTCCCTTCGTTCGGCGAAGTATGCCCAGGTCCACTTCCTATTTTTCTCGTGCACAACTGCCAAGATTGCATTTGCAGCGAACTGGAGTCGCGCTCTGGCGGGATTCTGAGACAAGTGCTCCTCGGCAGGGAGGAATTTCTTGTACTGAAATTGGCATGAGAAAGTGTGACAGGGGCAAATGTGAGAGAGAGGACCTGCTGCTTCCGCATATAGACCTGGTACATGTCCACCAGAGAGATTGCGTGCCGGTATTGGTGATCATCGAGAGAAACGCCGATTTCGTCGAACAGCAACTCNATGTTAAACCGTGGGGTATCACGGTCTACTCGGTGATTTACGACAACCTGGGATACGGTGTATCTTTAGAATGTTGACTTNGAAGACAACGGAGGCAGAGGACACATACTCGTCCTTCTCCAGATACAGGCTTCAGGATATACTGATGTTGCCATTTCCCATCTGCGTCGCGAATCTTANGGTATCTCGTTAGCTTCGATCCTTAGTGTGGACGATGTGAAAGCCTACCATGTCCGAGAATCTGGCAATAGCTTCCTTTTGNGGAAGACCAGCCATACTCTGTGCATTCGTATCAAAGTAGATAGCGAGGCATTCTAGTTTAGCCAACTAATTGCTGTTAGCACCTTGCATNGNTCTATAGTGCGAGTTAACCTAGACTTGCTTTGTGGATCGCACCAGCCGTACTCTCGATGAAGGCAGGCTTCCATTGCCCATCGACGGATACTGCTGAGAAGTTCTCCAGGGTAACTCCTACAGCAAATGGATGCTAGGNTGCGTCAGAAGTCCGGACTGCTGCGGTATNGATGNTATCTCACCCCAGGTACNCTGAATTCGTCTTCATACCGCACATGGATGTTCTTAATGGTCACTTGAACGTTATTGATGACCTTCGTGATGAGNGACTGTACAAGTCCTTGAGTCTGAGGGGAATCTTCANGCTTATAATTAGCACTTGACATCGCCTTGCAGGAAATGAGCTAACCCGATTGTGCTTCTGCCCCACCGCGAACGTGAAGAAGTTCTGCACTCTCTAATCTCTCCGCCTTCGCCGCTTGCTTTCGGGCTTCCTCTTCGGCCGCGTTGACGTTCGTTTGAGGNGAGGGTACGACAAGAAGGTATACATCTTCAATCAGTATCTCCACCGGCTGATTTCCAAGGTTCATCCAATGCANGGAAAGNGTGAAAGTACCGAGATGGCCTGTACTCGGGTCAGATGNGNGTATGGAAGAGCGACATTGTAGCGACGAACCTTCAATGACATCGACAGGNAGTTGAAATTTGTCAAGAACCCCTTTCTTCAACCTGAGGTTACGAAGGGTAAGCTGCCCTACAAGAGCGGGGTCAGTGTACTGGTCGCGAATGAATGCCGGAGGTTCGTACCTTGAGCNATACCATAGTTCACCTGGTTGAGATCCAGGTTCTCAACNTATGGNGCGAGGATTCGNTTGAAAAGCTTTCACATAGACATGACTTGAAGTCCCANAACATGANTNGAAGNANGAGCTTACCACATTGAGGACCTCCTTCCCTGGATCNAACCACCACATANTGGCGATTCGGGATCAAGGTTTCACACCNATGTTCCACTTGCGTGTAAAGTTAGTTGCAGCTGTGAAATAGAGGGACTTCGAGTCCTCAGAGCTTCAGCATGGATAGGTAGCTGCGGTGGAGCTGTCGCGGTTGTGAGCGTTGCAGTGCGAGCGCGTCTGAGAGCGTCATTTCCATGAGCAACGTCATGCGCTTACCCAATGCGCTGCAAGGCACTTTTGGCTTTGAATTGCTCCCGCGNCNTCTTTTCAGTCTCGAGGCTAGACGAAACCAGGTTCGCTCGAGAAGCCGAATNCAGAACCCCAAAGCTCTGTAATCTTGCGACTTTTAGACGACCAGAGAAGCAGGTTGACATATTTTGGCACGCGACTGACGAAACCCTCCTGCTCTCCTCCGTCTCCGTGGTTCCTGTTCGCCAAGTTTGCAACTTCCTCCGGCAGACTGAACTTCGGAGATCTACTGGGCGCGATCCCCTCAGCGCGTGTTGCCTTTGGAGTGTTTCAATTCTCAAGGCGATATCAGAGAACCCTGGCCCTGGTCAATATTTTGGGGACATCCAATGGCACATATCACATAGGCTGTCATGCAGGTAATGTGGCGAAAGGGTGATCCGAGTGCCCTGGGCCCAAGGAACTTGGTTAGAGGCTTGCTTGAATATTGAAGGCCCTTTCCATCGGGTGGGTGAGGCGTAGACTGTGATCGAGGATCGGCCCTAGATACCGCATCCGGCTCATTGGAGCCCCGTTGGCAAGATCGGCTTGGTATTTGAAACTAGGGACTCTCTAAAAGGTTGAGATCCGACCTGCTTTCAAGGAGGCCTGAAGAATTTATTTTGCGGCCATGCAGGCCAGGTTATCATTCTGAACATTCCAGCCAAAATCCAGAACGCCGAGCGAAACCCTGGAAACGTGAGGGCTTCTCGCACCTCAAGGCGTTTGCCGATCAGGAATACCTTCCCGTCGCGTCCCGAGTTGGTGTGATGCTCATGTGAGAGGTGTCTATTGCGGCGTGTCCCCAGTTGTGTGATGTATATAAAGTGGACCAGTCGCTTCTCAAGTCGCGTGCCCTTCCAGCCCACCCCAATCCTCCATTCTCCCCAATACCCAACCCTGTCGTGAACGATGCTCTCTGTCTTGCCTCAAGTGTCGGCCCCGTTGCCCCACGTCTTCCAGTCGAAACCCCTCTCCTTCTCCCAAGACGTGAGTTCCTTCCTCACACCTCGGCTCTTATCCGCTGTGGGCTGACTTGTTACCCGTTTAGGTGCCCAACCTGCGCGATGCAGTTGAACCGTTCACCAAGTGCGTTCCCCTCGACACCAACCCAAGAATCGAGTTTTGACCACCGTCCAGAGCCATTCTTCGCTCAAGACCTGCGGGAACCAAGCTCCTCTGCACGATTCCTACCTGGGGAGCTGGCGCGGAAGACTCTTGTATGGATATCTGTTACATGGTCTGAACGTGCATGCTCACCCTCATCATGCAGACTGGGACTTCAACGACATTCAGGAGAAAAAGTCAAGACTCCTCGTTCTCATTCATGAACTCGTCAAAAGCCTTCGAAATGCTGGGGTACGTGATCTTCTGCTCTTCCCCGCGCTTGATGGATGATGACGAGCGGCGCTGCTTTTCCAGATCATTGCGACGTATTCCCTCACTCCCTCAAGCTCATCACGCTGTGTCGTTTGCGCTCTTCCCCCAAACACCTACCTCAACCAAGTCGTAATTTCGGAAGTCGAAAAAGCTCGAGCGACCTCGAGGTATGTGACAGGGGTTTATGCAGTTGATGTGACGGCACCTTGACTTTGGCTGTTCACAGCGCCAGTTTCTCGGTTGTTGAAGGTGTAGCCGGGCCCTGTCTCGTCGTCAACTAATGACCACCCTCTACCTGTATTTGTATCTCCCTATCATGGACTTGGGTTTGGATCCTACTACCATTATTCGATGTAACTCTAGTCTCACTGTACATTTATTAGCATGGCATATTACATAGATAATCTCATTGAACTGATTGGTTGACCTTGTGGAATGTGACAGTCTCCGCCCATGATCGGATGGTGAAACACAGCCAGAAAGAGGAAGAGTGTTCCTCATGTAGGTAGTCTGTGGGTGTGTGCTGGAGGAACGGGCTAGCAGCGCAGGACCCGAGCTCGTCGCCATATGGTCGAGCGCTCAACGCTATGCTCGGTGCCGACGGCGGTGTAGTGAAGGATTTGAAGGAATAACACATGCGCGCAGCGTGGGACAATTGAATTGTTTGTTGATGCGCTCAAATTTCGAGAGTTGTAGAGAGTTGCGTCTTCGGTCCCTTCAACGACGTGTCCATGGCTCGCCTCGCAGATCTTATCCTGGCCGCTGTGCCCTACCGGCTCCCCACCCACCTCCACACCTATGTCCCCGGCGTCACCCCCCTTTCCACCGACAAGTCTGTAACCATCGCTCTCGTCGGCTACCTCGCTACTATCTTCGGGATTCAGGCTTTCCAGAAGAACCGCCAGCCGGCCAAGCTCACCACTCTTTTCCAAGCCCACAATGTCTTCCTTAGCGCTGGAAGCGCTCTCCTACTTGTTCTTATGCTTGAGGAGATTCTGCCCATCATGTACCAGCGAGGACTCCACGGCGCGTTGTGTGACGCCGAAGCCTGGACACCGGTACGAGTTGGCATTCCGGTAATTCGGCGTTCAACGCTCACTGCTCGTCCAGCGCATGGAGTTTTACTACATGATCAACTACTACTTCAAGTACATTGAACTCATCGACACCATCTTCCTCGCCCTCAAGAAAAAGCCGCTGCGTAAGTCGCGCCGCATGATGATCTGGCACCCTCTTCCCGGATTGCTAACCTCGTACCAGAATTCCTTCACGTTTTCCATCACTCTGCGACCGCTTTGTTGTGCTATACCCAGTTGAACGGCAAGACCAGCATCGTGCGTAGCGTTTACACGTCGTTAACCGACTCTCCGCTTACCGTNTTTCCGTTAGTCATGGGCCGTCATCACTCTCAATCTCACTGTTCACGTCATCATGTGTATGTGCACGCGCTGCGGGCATCTATATTTGGTTCGCTAAAACGCGTACAGACTANTACTATTATGCTACGGCTGGCGGTGCTCGCTTCTGGGTACGTCTGCANTTGCTGTCCGCGACGGCCGCCAATGCTAACGGGCTTTACAGTGGAAGAAATACCTCACCACATTGCAGATCGTCCAGTTCATTATCGACCTGTTCCTGGTTTACGGTGGAAGTGCGTCTCNNTTTCTTACTTCCNAAAATACCATCTGAAGCTCAACNCCCTGTAGCCTANGAACACTTTGCCCACACCCTTCCTCATTTGAACCTCCCCTACTACAGGAACTGCGCTGGCAGCGAAAATGCTGCTATCTTCGGATGCGTACTCCTCACGAGTTACCTCTTCCTCTTCATCAACTTTTACTTNAACACCTACAAGAANAGTGGTGCATCGAAGAAGCCTTCCGCNAATGGACAAGCTAACGGTCANGCGAANGGCCATGCNAATGGGTGAGTTGNTTTGAGCACAGAANGANACGGCTTAGNTCTGACNCTNCTCCAGACGCAAAGCCGATTAGACGGACCCACCCTATANCGCGNTTAACTTATACATAGTAATGANCTACACGGGCTATATACCAAGACGCCAGGCCTGGTACTAATTTGCACGGCTGTTGTCCNCCCGCTTACGACCTGTAATGAGATGTTAGGAAACGTCCACGGTGTCCAGAGCTTTCTAATGGATTGTAGACATATTCGAAAACAAGTACACCTACCAGAGCATTACCTCGTCCTGTACTACGACTAATNGATGCCTGATGCCAACAGCCAGTCCATAGGTTCATTTCACGCGCCNGGACATTGACAGTCATCACAGCACCATGCTGCAAGTTCTCAGTGGCTCCGCTTTCGAATGGGCGCCAGTTTTGCGTCCGGAGCCATTTGGGCGTCGTGACCTGCGTGCATCGCCACGCTGCAACCCTGACTGACATGCGGTGGGTCGTCGCGACTGCCTAGCCCCAGACGGTCAGTTTCGCGGTCAAACTCCATTCAGCATTGACCTGTCTTAAATTACACTCAAATTGGTAAATGGCCCTTGCCTTCTTCACTACTCCAGCGCACTTGGACCGGCCTTGAACGACGCCCATCCGTCTTTCCCTCCCCTTTGGCCTGCGTTCTTGATCGCCATTTCAGCCATCCTTGGCCGAGAAAGCCTCCATTGAGCCATGGCGGACTCGTGGGATCACTATTCCTCCAGCCCAAATGAAAGTCTCCGCGAATTTTTGGTGTCGGCGGAACTGTACGTTTCCTCAGCAGCTGGATCGTCCCTCAGAAAGGTGCGTCTACTCAAGGGCAGTTCTCTGACGTCGAGGTTCTTATTTTCGACGCTTGCAGCCCCCTGCTGGAACTCGTAAGAAGGACGGGAAAGACTCAAAGTCGAACTCTAACGCCATTGATGAGAGTAAACTCAAAGGTCGGTTCGTGTGCTTCCCTGTCTTCCCTTCCTTACTCATATCCTCCCTCAGAGAAGTCAAGTGTAGGTTTGTCAAAGCGATTGGCCGGCGCAGGACAATGGAGGAGTGCAACCTGCAAGTTGCTCGAGGAGGGAGACCGTTGCTTTCTGAATATCTATGTTGATGTGAGTGTCAATCCGAATCGGACAGTTGTTTTACCGGTGGCCTTCTCACACTCGCCTACCAAACCGCAGGAAGCCATCCTTTATCAGACTGTCTATCTTCACCTACTCAACCAGACCGATATCCGACCAGCGGACCCCTCATTATTCTTCCGCAAAGATTGTATTGGACTATATTGCATCGCGTGAGTCCAATGCGGCACACGTTTCCATCCCCANTGCTTTCTGATACACAGCCCTGTTCAAGCGGTCAGCGNTGGACATCTTCACATGTAGCCGAGCCCATATACCTCCAATTCCCNAATTCCGACGTCTGCGCCACCTGGCTCGCNCTGCTGAAATCCTACGCTATACCCGAGATCTATGGCCGCTGGTTCTTCCCCCTGATGGTGGATCGTATCGCATGTGGCGACAGGTCGAGCTCTTCGTCACACAAGGGCGTAACGTGGGCATATCAAGATCAGACTTCAATTCAGAAAACTTGGAAACTGCGCCGGATGGTGAATCCGATACCGACGTCACCTGTGAGATACACCTGAACGATATCCTCTGCGGGCGGACNACACCAAAGAAGCGGGGCGCCGCGTCCACGGTCGAATGGCATGAAAANTTCGTTTTCGCGGAGCTCCCGCCTTTCGATAGCCTGGANATNGTAGTTTGGAAGGAGAAGAAGGTCATGAAGCCGTCAGTGGTAGGATTNATCCGGATACCGCTCAGCAACTTCCGTCGCGGCGANCCNTTGGAGGGCTGGTTTCCCATCATGCAGTCACAAGCTGGCCCTGCCCGTGAAATCCAAGTGGGNGAACTNCGATTGAAAATNCGAGTCGATGAGTAGGTCGNTTTTCTCCCTTGTAGANNNCCCNTTAACNAGAGNCACAGGGAAATCGTTCTGCCTTACGCGTCATACAAAAATCTCCTGCGAGTGAGTGAAGGAAGTTGCNCNTCTGCTTNCCTTCNNCNTNNNNAACNGACTGTAGACGTTCCACTCCAGAAACTTCCTGGATTGGCTGTTGGAACTTGAAACAAAAATGAAGCTGAAGGGCTTGTCGACACCAGTGATGTCACTAGCTGTTGCAAATAACACCCTAATCAAGCAGATTCAAGACTACGCAACGAGAGAGGTTCTCGAATCAGCTGGCTGTGAGTGCCACCATCTCGAGACTCGGTACAATATTAACGCCGATTGGTTCGTTCAGCCCACCAGACGCTCTTTCGCGGTAACACCGTTCTTACGAAAATCATGGAGCTCGCCATGACATGGTATGGCAAGTCCTTCCTTGACGCGAGCATTGGCCCCGTCCTCCGTCGGCTGTGTGCGGAGAAGGTTGCCATCGAGGTGGACCCTATGCGCAGCCGCAAAGGAACGAAGGATGTGGAGCGAAACGTTGAACAACTCATTCATTGGTGTCAAGAATTCTGGAATCAGATTTATGCGGTCAGAAATGAATGCCCAAAGTTAGCAATCCAGCTTTCCCCAATAAATGTCAAGCTGACTGTTATCTTCACAGTGAACTCCGGCGCTTGTTCCAGACCATTCGCACGTTGGTGGAACAACGGACCAAACCCGAGAGTGGGGGAGGACCTTCAACTGAGCACCGTGATTTGCCCAAGCAAAGTGTTTCAGCTTTCTGCTTCCTTCGATTCATTGTGCCTGCCATACTTCATCCACATCTCTTTGGTCTCTACCCAGGTAAGGGTCTGATCCTTATCGAGCGCTCGGAGAAATATATCGCCTAACCACTTGACAGGCCTGCCGCCCGAGCCAGTTCAACGCAGCCTTACACTGATTGCGAAGGTCATTCAAAGCCTCGCTAATCTAAATGCCGTGTGTCAAGCAATCCTTTTGTAGTGAAATTCACTGACTTTTATTCAGTCCGTCCAGAAAGAATCCTTCATGGCAGGAGTCAAGGATTTCTTGACGACGAGTTTACCTGCCATGGTCGACTATATCGCGGCTGTATCGGCGCCACTAGACGACCCTTACCCGTCCAATCAGGCCATGGCCATGGCTCGTCACGCACGCCTTAGCATCGTGAATTCTTTACGGGAACGCTCCGCCAACCTCACGGTGCTCGACCGCGAAGCGATACCGGTTTTGCCCCACCTCCTTGATATACCGCGTCAACTAGCTATCATCACATCGGCGGTCATCCGTAGCTCCAGAGACCCTGCCCTGCAGCCTCAAATGGCTGCGCTCAAAGGCACGCCGCTGGAAGATTTCTGCGCCAAGTGCTTCGAAGCGGAGGAGCAGGCGCTCGTTCGTGTGACCCAGCTCGCGGCCAAGTTGTCCTTAGATAAGAGACGGCCATCACTTCCTCACATCCACTCCTCGACCCAGAATTCAAACGGTTCCGGCCCCTCAGCATCCTTGGCGTCGCTTGATCGTGTGCCAGAGACCCCAAGAGCCGCACCTAAAGTAAAACGCAAGTCACTCAGACCATCGACAGCGCCTTCGTCTGGGCCCAATTCAGCTTCCCCGTCGAGAAGGTTTGGATTCGAGGATATGCCTGCAAATAACAATCCGCGGGTCTTTAGCAGGTCTAGGGCGGCTGAAGAATATAAAGCCCCTCCCTCGAGCGATGGAAAGAAGGTCCAACGTCGACCGCTGCATATCAAAGCGCCATCTACGGATTCAGTTCCCACTTCCAAGAACCTNGGGAAGACAGTCAGTTCGCCCACGAAGGANCGCCCNAGTGAATTGTTTGGNGACCTTCCNGAAGACCCCAAGCGGAAGAAAGGCATCCTTAGAGGCATCTTGCGGTTGTAACAGACCTCCTTCCCCATGTTATATCTATATCCAGCTTCATCTTATTCACGGTCGAACTGCTGTTTCGCTTTCTTGATATCGCTCTTGTTGTACTTGTAGCTGGCCCACGATATACCCATGGGNAGGAGTNGCTTAGGTAGATGTATAACCCTCGATGATATATTACCAGGAANAGATAGTAGATTAGTGTACGTGGTGTGCNGAAAGAGGAACGGCGACACTATTGAGTCGGCCGTTTTGTCCCTTGGAGCGGTTTCTGNATCAACTTGAGCACTTCGGAGGAAACTTCCTCCGAAGTACTTCGACAAGTCAGTCGGCAGAGCTAAACGATGGAATGGAGAATGAGAAAACCACGTNTNNGACGGTCNAAATTCGCTCACCTTAGCCTCNTGATTGGGTTCCAGCCGCAATAAGCACCCAACCTTGCCGTCCAGCGACGTATGCAGCACGCCCGCGGCCACAATATTGTTTGGATTGGGGTCAATGTCCGGCAACACGTTCAACTTGTTGCCCGACACAACTTCCCGCTGTTTCTTCAGATCNATCCTNTCACCAACAAGGTCGATAGGGAAGATGGCCTGAGCCTCTCGCGGCGGTCCTCCAATCAACTTCCACCGCTCGAAGAAGTCCGCCTGACCGAGCTTGACGTGTTCNAAGAACTTGCTGAGGGTAATGGGGAGTCGAAGGGAAACGGCCTGGTGGGATCCAGCCAAGTATGATACNGTCAANATAGGCGGTTGGCNGAAGACTTTCTTGCACTCGATGTTGAGAAGCTGCTGTGACTGGCTGCGTGTGTCGATGGTGCTGGGCGGGATTTTGGCGAAGGAAACTGACAATGCCTCAGTATCGGGNACGTATAATGCNGCNGTAAAGGCGGTNAGAGGAGCAGTGACTTTGTTCCCAAAGTANATGGCGATCTGGCCCATGTGTCCCTGATACCGAGACTTGATGCCGATTTGAATTTGGACGTCCTCGTACAGCACNCCTTCGTTGGTGTAGGTAAGCTTCTCGTACCANTTGTCGACNTTTGGCCCAACAACAGGNCGTGGNGGGTTGGATGAGCCAGGTTCTGGCGCTGCCTGGGCCGCGACAGACGAGAGGTCTAATCCCGCCAATGAACTCATAATGTCCGTTGTCTCTGCTTGCCCATTGGCAGCAGCTGGAGCAACCTTCTCAATTGCTTTTCGTTCGAGGTTGGCTTCCTTTCCACCGTGGATCCACGTCCTCTTGTCTTCTGTATCACCTTGCTTACGATTCAGGCGCCCAAGAAGAGCGCTAACCCTGGGAGGGAAGGGGGGCATCTCTTCACAAACATTCGGCAGGAAGTCATCGTCTTCTGGTCTTGATGCGAGGGCGAAATATTCACATGCGCGTTGCTGGAGTTCAGCGTCGAGGACGTGTCGGTATCGATCGAAAATGTTGAGTAGCTGTGGCCGAATCTCGGGGAAAACATTGACCCATTTGATATAAGTGGTCAGGAGTAATGAGCGAGTTGACGCGACGCAGAATTGAGATTTCGAGTGCAACAACTGGAACTGCTCCACTGGACTGTAACCAGGCTCGTTTGCGATTAGGTGGCCGTATTCACCGAGGATATAACCTACGAATAGCGTCAGAACGGCACGGTGATCTATGGCAGATACCACGTACCGCCCACTTTGACCAAACTCTCATGAGCTGAAGGCTGCTTGAGGTGCTCGAACGCCACTTTGGCTGCATATTCTTGGAGGTCCTCAGTGTTGATGACGATTTGAACAACGCGATACCAGACTTCATCCCCCACATGATCTCCGGCGGCGCTTATGAGCTGCAAGATGGTATCTACATACCACTTGTACGACGTTGCGTACTTCTCTGTCAAGATAGCAACCTTCAGCACCATCTCTTCCCGAAGTGCGTAGTCTGCAACCCGTAGATACCGCAACAGCTCTCCAACAATCAACTCCGAGTTATCAGAATCGCACATGCTGTAAAGCAAATCCAAGGCTCGCCTCCTGACGGAAATATCCTTATCACGGAGCGAAGATATAATGGTCGCTTGATGCTTCTTGATAGGCTCTAACGATTCTGCTCGGGCAGCCAGGTGAGCCATCATGTCCAAGCCAAGGTACCGGACGTTCGTCTCCTTTGACGATATGAACCGGGCGAGCAGAACGGCCGCTGTGCCAACCAAAGGCGAGTTAGTGTCGATATGGATCGCAAGACTGATTGCTTCGAAGAGGACGGCGTGCTGAGCGTTGTTGTGTTGCACATTCTTCGACGGTTCGGCGCAGTTATTCATGATGGTCTGGAGAACCTGGTATAAGGCGGACCGCACTGAGGCATCATCTGCACAAAGTGAACTTCCGTGCTGGTAACGTATTCACAGAAAGCGTACCAGATGGAGGGTAATACTGTAGCAGACGAAGAAGTTTAACCTGCAGCCATGGAGAAGGCACTTTGTAATAAGCGTAAGTCGCAGAGTACTCATGCCCAATAACCAACTTGATACGCGCTTGAGCTCGTCCTTTTCCGAAGGAGTTGACGAGCTTACCTTGTGTAGCCGGTCAACGGCTTTCGTGTAGCACACTGCATATGCGTCCAAGTGGTCTTGAGCTAGTGCCATTACAAGACTTGTTACGCATATTACCACCCCCTTTGAAGTCGCAGATATGTCAACGTTCTGTCGCTATTGTAGAGACTACGTTCACCCACCAAGTCGTGGTCATCCATGATAGAAACGATTCGTAGGGCCCATTCCGCCGCTGGAACCACTTCAGGATGCTTGCGGTACAATCTCAAGAGCGTTAATGCTGCCTTCTTTTTTACGAAAGTCTGCGACGTTCTGGCTTGTGAGTGAGCTCCCACGGCTCAGCGCAATGGAGAAGTATGCTTACGGCGATATTAGCAGTCGGTGGACATCCTCCGCAAGAGCCTCGGCCATTTCACTTCCTCCAACATTGGCAATAGCATGTAGTGCTAAGCAGTTGTCGACTTCATTGTTCGCTTCAAGGTCCTTTCTGATGGAATTGACGACCAGGCGTAGGAAATCCGAATTCTCGTGCATGAGTAGTGTTACAGCCAGGTAACCCTGTGTACGCGTCCATTAGCCGAACGATGACCGGACTGCAGCAGGGAGAACGCATACAATCTGCTTCTCACTGTACTTCGTACTCGAGATGAGATTGACGGCCTCCATATGCCCGACGTCGACCTTGTAACCCAGGATGTAGGTGAATATAATCTTGGCGACATATCTACAAACGTCAGGTCAGTGAACACATTCCTGGAAAGATCAGACGGTACGCACTTCTTTCTCTGGTATCCATCGAGATTCCCATCTTTAAGAGAGCGGGGCCAAGCAGCTCGTCAGTCCTTGGGCACCTCCACCTGCGCAACATTCCGACGCACCCTTAAACTTCTTTCGAATGTTGGCCATCTCCTTGTTGATGCGCTTTTCTTCAAGTTCTCGTACTCGAGCTCCCCGGATGTCCGCAATGAACTAGAACCATGGGTTGCGACATGAGATCAGTGGAACAGGGAAAGGAGCGCTAATTACCTGCGTCAAACCACGCATAGACGTCGCCATCTTGAATTTAGCAGGCCGCGAGGCGAGTAGAGGGTATAAAGCGGCTGTTGGGGGAAGGGTTCAAGTTATGTCGTTTGGTGTGCCAGTTCAACTCGAACACGCGGTGGGTTGGCCGTTGGTGAAGTGCCTTGTGGTGGCGGGACGCAATGTTGGACGTTCTCTGGTGAAGCCATGACAGTTTCGGCGGCATGATGCCATCACTTAGCACAATCAGCTGTTGCCAAAACACTCAAATCGCCTCATCAACTCCCTCCACTCACTCTTCCACCGCTTTCTTCCAAAAATCAGAAGATACCGGTCCCCACTGTCCTGTCATCCTCTGGTAAAACTTGTATCTCGACTACCCCGCGATTCCTGCACTCGGTTTAGCTCTGGGTTTCTAACCAATACCGATTCTATGCTGGTCCAACGGTTCTCTCGACTCCTCCTACGGTGAACTATAACGTCATTCTAACCACCCGGGATATGCTTGGAATTAGACTCAACTTCTTTCTACCGTGTATCCCTCAAACGTATGTCTCGCCAGTACGTTCGGCCATGCTTGGGCTCTTTCTGGATGCTTGGGCGCCTATCGAGTTAACCTTGCTGAGCCCGCCAATCCATGAACCTACAAACAGTGCTTCTGCGCGAGAAATTACTGAAGACACCCGTGAACTGACTGAGCCAGATTTTTATGACATAGCGACGCCCAATTGCCCGCCCCTCTTGAATCATGGGCGACGATTGGCAATTCGAAGGCTTCGGCTTCCTTCACTCCGACTGGGTCAACACACTCAGTGGCAAGAAACGTACAGGTTCGAGCTTTCATAAATCTGCTTGCACTTGCGCGGAGAAATGTGTAAGCCCGCCGGTGTCCGACGTCGTGATCCATTCAACAAATTGTGTACTAGGATAAGGATAGCATTAGACCCCTGGGCCAAATTGTAATACTCCAGTTGGAACACAGTTCAAACATCGAAGCCGGGATAGTTGAGGGTGGTATAGTGTAGCGGTGCTGTGGTATATGAAGGAGGGAGAACGGAGCTTGAAGACGACACTGGCGAGCGACGAACGGAGAGCGAAGACAC
>JANDKE010000321.1:0-27807 GCA_027627275.1 Coprinellus aureogranulatus
GACAACGAATATAAACGAAACCTCATTCACAAGTTAGTGNGGAGAATGGGGAGGTGGTTCGGGGACTCTCGCCCGAGCGAGTCGCAGACCTCATGGCTTCTCCTGACCTTTCGGCTGTTCTGGTTTCTTCTGCCTCTATTACCGAGGCTTCTCCAGCCACGGCGTATATGAAATCCAAGCTTGTCGCCTTCACCAACTCCGGGGGAACTCTCGTCTTACTGGGATCATTCGCTCAGGACTTGTCCCTCCAGGCTTCGCGAGATTTCTTTTTGAACAACTGGGGCCTCGATTGGACTGCGGGAATTAGGAAGCGCGTCGAGAAGGAAGTGCGACTCAACGAAAGCAATAGTCTGGTAAACGGCAGGCGGAAGAAGTGGCTACCGAAAGCGCCACAGTGGGAAGGAGCGCATACTCTGACTTCGACTCGGTCAGAAGATGTCGTGTACGTGCCCACGAGGTGGGCAGGTGGTGACTCGCCTGGGTTTGCCCAGTTTGATGGGGAGAGAGGGAGGTTCTTTGAGGGACCTGTGTTGTATACGAGGGTCGGAGACGGCGGGAAGGGAAAGGTGGGCTTTGTGGGCGGTAGGAAGGATGTCGAGGAGACTGGGAAGGTGGTGGTTACGATGGTTGTTAGCGGCTTCCAGTCTGGGTAACACGTATTCGTACGTGCTCTCGAGCGCTTCTTTGTCCTAATCCGTTATGACACAGCTTATAGTGTCGCAAGCCCGCCTGTACTTGACCGTTGACGTCGAACTCGTTCCTCGTGCTTCCGAAGTCAGTCTCCTTGCACAGCGTCGCGTCAAGATGTTGTCCGTGCCACAACACGAGCTCACGTTTATCTCGATTCGGCTGTCTCCCACCTTTGTGACCCGAGCTTTAGGTAAAATTTATGGCATTATTATCCAACTGCACTGGTCATCCATTGTTCATGAGTAGCCAAAGCTGCGCAACACCAATTTATCTCATTCTTACCCCAACCGCCCACAACGGTAGCTACGTCGTGCCATTTCCTTACCTGCTCAAGGGCTATCGAAAGTAGTACTCCTGAAGGTATGGGTTGCCATTAGTATCATCGAGAATTCGCTGCCTGACGGTCTTTCACAGCCTATTCCAATCGGCTACCATCTCTGCGCTCATGAACGATAGGTACATCGTCGATCTCCTCGCATCCCGAAGCAGCTTAGGGTCCTGGGTTTCTTCCCAGAACCATATACAACTTCGGGCTGGAGAAGTGGGGCAGTCATCGGCCCAACTTTTACTAGCTGAGCCCTTGACTTCCCTGGAGATAATCCCCACTGCCAGTCCTCTTAATCAATACAAACAAGTCCTTCCCTCAGCCTACTCAAACGCTGGCGCTATCCTGACATGCTTCAAACAACTCCGATGCCTCCTTCCAAGTGACTTCCCTCAAGAGGAAGACTCCATTAACGCAGAACTATTCCCCCTATTGATACCTCATCCCAGGTCCTTCCCAGCACCGACGCTTATGGACCCATTGTCCATGTTGCGAATTCTTCGCCAGGTATCGGAACTATCGCATTCATGGGACTTGAAGAAGATGCCTACAGTGTTCTCATACGCCCACGCGGTTATGAACGACAACCCAGGTCAAGATCCTCTCGCTTTTCCAAGTCCAGCCTTTGACGCTATAGCGACACGATTTGGAGTATCCGCTCCTGGGGGGAACGCGCCTCAGCGGGAGATCTAAATCGGGCAAGCGTTTAGCTGGAACTGTTCGAGCATATCGGGTTCGGAAGGGATGGGGTCAGTATGGTGTCGACATGGATGCAGACATACCTCCCGCACCAACCCAGAGCTGGCTCCACGGACACTGCGCTGAGATGCAGGCCATACCGCCTGTTGTGGAGCGATGCGAATCGCTGGGACTGGAAAATATTATCATCTATTCCCTTGCCATCCGCAAGACTGGTCCTGAAACTGTTCCTATGTGTAGCAACTGTCGCGCGTATGTTCGTACCCGAATTCTGAGGAGGCACCCGTCGTGGGTAGTAGTTGATGTACATACTGGATCTGTAGTCGCTTAGTGAACTGTACATGTCTGCCTGGTCCCACTGTCATTGTAGGCTGATGGGATGGCGCTGCCCCGTCCGAGTCCCAGTCTATACTGTTGAATGACTCCCGCGTGACCTTCCTAAGCCTGGAGGTTTCTTCCCATATTCGGCGCACCTATGGCGAGGACGCGGCGATAGACGGTATCACACCATATCTAACTCGGACCACCACCACCACCACCCACAGGGCAGGACACTCTATTTGGTTGACAAGAAGCAGCTTCTGGGCCAGTTATCAACTTGGTGGGCTACGTTGCGCTAAGCGTTCGAACTTCACTGGTTGAACATAGCCAACAACCAACAGGCTCATCTGAACTCAATTGGATCCGCAGCACCATTTGGAGAGCAATGGACGTCAATTGTCTTTCGTTCGCGCTTACCCTCGCAGCCCAAAGTAGCCTTGACTCCGGGATTCTCTGGAACGATAGATGGCTTTGGGCTGAAGAAGTAGGGAAGTCGCTGGCCCAGCTATTGACAGCTGAACCAACGACTTCTTTGGGGACCCATTTCACTGCCCAACCCCTTCACGCTCATAACAATGAAACAACTCCCTGTTCCCCTGCACCGGAAAATCCTCTTGCCATTCCGTGCTGGCCTCTCACAAGTCTTCCTGGCGTTACATGGTTGCCTTCCCCTCTGAGGACGGCATTCAACCCTATTGTCTCAGGAACTCTACACCTCACGGACCCCGATTTTCCTCCCCATGCGGATTCTTTCCTCGCGGAATTGCTCACCATGATGGTCGCTTCTCATAGCCCTCTCATGCCCGCTTCGACTTTTCTGGACCCGTTGCCTATGCTTGAGACGCTTCGCCAGCGTTCGGGGGCCATGCATTCATGGCATGTCCTCGAGATGCCCACGATGTTCTCGTATGCCCAGGTTGTCTTGACGAATGGCTTGGGTGGAGACCCACGTATGGTTGCAAGAGACGGCGCACCCATTCGAGTCGTTCAAATACGCTTTGGAGTGTCCGCGCCTCAAGGCAACCCCAACGCCCATGCAGTTGGCGTGCCTCATCACCTTGGAGCCGCTGTTCGGAGATACCGAACTCATAAAGCATGGGGCCGTCTTTCAGGAGCTGCGGGAGATGGTGTAGCACCTAAGCCAACCGAACCCTGGAATCATGGACACTGCGCTGAAATGCAGGCCATACCACCAGCCGTAGAATGGTGCAAGATTTTCGGATTGGAGAACGTTTTTATTTACTCCCTTTCTCTTTACAAGTCAGGAAATCAAACTGCCCCGATGTGTAGCAATTGTCGTACCTACGTTCGTGCGGTGTTGAAGAGGCATCCATCGTGGAGAGTTGTCGACGTACATACCGGGCTGGCAGTGTCTTAGTGTAGGGCATATATAACACTCAGATAATTTGTGAGCTGGGTAGCATTCGAGACGGGATCTTCCATCGTGAATTCTTGCCAGTTGCCAGGAGTTAATTTATTAGGCGCCCATTGATTTGATGCGTTGCTCGGCATTGGCCGAGCGAGTTTAGTACTAGGGACCCACAGCAACACACCTTCTGTTCTGCACCACCATGTCCACTTCGTTCTTCCAGGGCGCCCATGACTTCCAATGCCACGAAATCAACATATCCATGAGGGCAGCGGACAATCCCGACCCCTCTTTCGAACGTACGCCACTTACTAATCCCAACACAACCCACGGTTGACATACGACAGAATAGTTCTGCGAAGTGAAATTGCTGACGGCGCAATGCACGACTCCGCTGAGCGCTCAAACCCTCCCACGTGCCACGCCGAGACTAGGAAAGCAGTACAAGAAGACATCTTCAGCTGGATCGCCCATGAGGAGAGAGATGCTGATCGTCCGAAGACGGTGCTCTGGATGTCTGGCCCGGCAGGCTGTGGAAAGACTGCGATTGCAGGGTCTGTCGCAGAGATGTGTGAGGAGCGAGGAATCCTTGCAGCTAGCTTCTTCTTCTCGTCGGTTTCTGGATCTCCACGAAGGCGCCGGAAGCGGTTCTTAATTCCGACCTTGGCTTACCAACTCATGCAAGCCGATGTTACTGGAAGAGTGCGCGAGCACATCTTATCATCCATCAGACGGGATCCCGCCATCCTACGGAAAGCACTGAAGTACCAATGTCGTACCCTGCTGCTGAAACCCTTCATTGATAATCCCCCTCAAACTCACATAAAGGTCATAGTTATTGACGGCTTAGACGAGGTCGAAAGCGAACTTTCTGGCGGTCCGTTGGGAGAAATAACTCGACTTCAGATTCTTCGAGCAAACCAAGATGATCAAGTTGAGATCCTCGAGGCCCTCCTCCCCATCGTGACGAACCCGGCTTTCCCTTTCCGCTTGTTCCTCGTCAGTCGCCCTGAACGGGCGATACGGGAATTTTTCACTTCGCGAACAGCGATACAGGTCACCCACGAATTGTTCCTTGACGGCAAATACAACCCTGACGCTGATATCGAATTGTTCCTCAGGAGCAAATTTTCTGACATAAGGCGACGTTATCGCCTTCCTGGGTCCTGGCCAGCCGACGAAAGCATCAAAACCCTCGTCTCTAATGCGTCTGGGCAGTTTGTCTATGCCACAACGATAATCCGCTTTGTAGAGGATGGTACCAGAACTCCCCCAGATCAACTGGTTCGCGCTTTGCAAATGCAGCCCATGGACGCGGATAATCCGTTGGAACCCCTGTATGCACTTTACCAGCATATCCTCAACCAGAGCCCCGACCCGACGTTCGCATCTCAGTGGATCCTCCTTGCTGCTGGTCTTCATTATTTCCGCCTCCCAGACATGCCAGCGAGGTATTGCAAACTCTTACTCGAAACTAGCCCAGGACAGGAAGAGCTTCTCTTGGGGAACTTGTCTTCGTTGGTTTGCATCCCGGCATCCGAAGACACTTCATCGCGCTACCAAGTGTACCACAAGTCTCTTGGGGATTATCTCCGCTCCATTATCGGTCCCCGTGTCCTACAGGAAGTCAGATGCCGCTGTTATATACGAATATTGGAGAGTGAGTTCACCCTGCGCTCAATGTTTCCCATTTTTGATTTGAAATTCAGATAAAGGGCCAGTCGTTCCCATTACACCCGCAGAAACGCAGCACTTCTTAGATGCATTCATTCGGGACTGGCAGCTATGCTTAGAGGTTGCATTCAACCGCTCAGACAGGGCACTTTCTGCTGAAAATAATGCTTATCTTGCTCAATGCGACGTTTCGTGGTGGATGCATCAAATAGTCATGCGCCACCCACTTGGTGAAGCTGCCGCAGTGCGCGTGTCCAACTCTTTCTATTGCGCCCATATGGGGGTGAGTAAGCCCAGATCTCGGCGCAAAAGTATTGGCTCACGGACGAGGAAACAGTGTGATTACGACGCTGGTACTTGTACTGCGCGTTGCTACCATTGGAGAGCGTGTATACTGGCATTTTGCCAAGCAAACGGTTGGACGACACCGACGAAGGCTGATCTCATTCGAGAGAGGATGCACTACGATGAAAGAGGTCCTAGGCGGGGCGAAGAAGACGACGAGGACAATCGCGAAGAGCTCCACTACGATGAAGATGATTATGACACCTATGGCGATTTCACATTCATTCGGCGGTTCAGACTCCCGCAGAGAGGTGGATCCATAGTGCCTTCACCACGCGGGACTATGTAAAGCGAGTGTATTCGGTCTCGTTCAGTCCTGACCTCCCATCAGCAAACTGGCGATACGCAGGAGTATAGGAGGCGACCGGAACGATAAGGAGTGGAAAGGAAGTATGGATACAAGATAATTCGGTGCGAGTTTTCGTGGCTAACATGGGTTGTCGTATGTCCGTCATCAAAGGGAGCAAAGGGATGAGCGAATTCGCAAGGGCACCCAAATCAGAAGGGCCCGATTAATTCCTCTTGGCTTTCGAAAACTTCCCCATGATCACAGGCGAGGCGGCTTGCTGGGGTTCTGGGAGCCTCGGCCGGATTGGGACTGCACGACGCCTTGAAGGATTGTCGCATTGCGGATTGGGTATTCCTCTCTCCCAGCAAAGGGCTCGGACTCCAGAAGGAGTGGCACCAACAAGATTGCCAGTGTTCTGTTGGAAGGACATACCTATCAGCAAGGAGGTTCTGGTAGAGACAGACGAGCTCGAGCTCGTTACCTTCTCGTAGATGCAGAACGCGAAGTTCGGGTCGCTGATGCTCGTCCCGATGCGACACTTGAAGCGATCAGGGCCAGGGTTGTCTCCGCTCTCGGGAAAGTTGGGGAATGGCCTGGGCTCGGGACAGACGTATCGTTGGGGGCATGGCTGTGGCGAAGACCGAGGCATTAATTCACGTCCCAAAACTTGAGTAGGACTGGCGTCTGCATGCGAAACGAGCAGCACCGCAGCTGCGACGAGCAAATTGAGGGGCGACCGCATTGCAAGAAAAGTGCGAGGGACAGGCAGGGGACAAGCAGGGACGTGCTCGGACAAGGAAGAAAAGCTACCAGTGCGGTGGTCCTCTAGATATACACTGCAGCGCGTCGGGCCTTGAACGAGGCAGCCAATGAAAGCCAGGCGTTGCGCCGGTCGCCGTCCGCGAGTTTGCCTATCAGGCTTTTGATCTTTGTACTTACATGATATTCAACGTTGAGCATAGCACGGTGGCGCCGCGCCGCACAAGCCATTTGTGGGAGGTGTGCGGCACGCCTGAGCATCATGGAGGGTGAGAGGACGATAGTATTCACAGCCCCCGTCTCTTCACCAACCACGAAAACCGTGACGGTGCACCGAGCTTCGCAGGTTGTCTGCCTATCTGCTACGGAAGGTAGAGGCTTGACGGTCAAAGCGCATGTCTTCACGACATCACAATCCGCAGAAGGATCGATTGAGTGTGGCGTCGTCTACCAAGGTGAAGGAAGAGGGGTCGATCAATAGATCATGAGTTGATGCCAGGGCGAGGTTCAGTAGAGGTTAAACGTTAAACGTTAACCATGCGCAAGGCCCAGGACAAGGATATGCCAAATCAAAGCGACGGGCGCTTTCGTTCGCGTCAAGTCGGTGTATGCTGAGAATGCGCCGTTATTCTTCGTTGAGGATGTATTCAAGTCCTACATCTGCGGGTCCGATAGTGGGCTGCCCGGATCGTCGAAATTTCCGATGAATGTTGATTGGGGGAGAGGTGGCAGGTGCAGGGAAAGAAGCGTGTAACCTCCAGTCCTGATACGCATCTTCCGCGCTGGTCAAAACTGCGTTCAACTGATGGGTCGGGTAGTATGGTAGTAGAGCGCCTGGAGTCCTAACAAGAAGCCGAGGAAATTGCCATGAGCGTCATCTTCCGTGATGACAAAGAAATCCTAGTTTTGAATGCCCTTCCCTCCGATATCAGGGAACCCCTGCTACACAAGCAAAAACCCTACGCCGAAGCCGATGATCATGAGGATGCCCCAAA
This sequence comes from Coprinellus aureogranulatus, assembly GCA_027627275.1. NCBI lineage: Eukaryota > Fungi > Basidiomycota > Agaricomycetes > Agaricales > Psathyrellaceae > Coprinellus > Coprinellus aureogranulatus. Next base: position 7,467 of record JANDKE010000321.1, read on the forward strand.
CGAGCCCAGAGCCACCGCACGCGGAGTTGGGTGCTACAGAGTTAGGCGCTGTTGTGCTGGGACCTGGTAGGGTATACCAGGGCACCGCAGCACCAGTAATCGTAGTAAACGCCGCAGTCGTCACCGTCGTGGTCGTCTCGTCGACCCTCTGCTCTCCCTTCACCACACAGACGAAGTTCCCATCATCGTGCTTGACACAATCTTGCTCTGATACTAAGACAGTGTCGTCCACGCCCACCGTCAGAGTATGTGCGACGTTGAGGCGGGTTGCGTCGGCGAGGAAGGTGTCTAGTGGCGAAGCGCTCAAGTGTCAAGATTCGACGTAAAGCTTCAAGGGAGACAGAGCGTACAAGTCGTTGCTCCTGATTCAAACTCTATCGCCGACGTCGTTTCCGGCTTTATAACCGCCAATCCCGTCGTCGTGAACTGCACTTCGTAGGCGGTTTGGCCATTGGCGGCAGTCGACACAGGCCTGACGGTCACATCCCCTGTTCCGGAGACGTAATTTCCTGTAGAGGGGTATGTGTCGTCGGGGCGGTAGAGGGTCACATCATCCGCGAGAGCTGGAGCAACCCAGAGAAGTAGGCAAGATTCAGCGTCCTCTGAGACTCGGGAAGGCGCTCGACTCACCAGTAGCGGCTAGGAGGGAGAGCGTTGCCAGCGCTAGGGCAATCCTCATTTTGTGTGGGTGGAATGACGGGCGCTGTGGGATACGGCGCCATCGCGTTTTATACGATCGCAAGAATCATCAGATCATCCGAAGTTGCCCTGGCATTGTTAGAAATTGAATTAGATTCTTGTCTGTTCCATTAGGCGACACCCTGAGTTATCAGAACTCGCTGTTTAGGCGGAAGAATGGGGGAGACGCTTAGGACATGCATGACCTTCCAGATCTTTTGCAGTGTAGCTGAGACGCGAGAGCAACCGAGAAGTACACCAACGAGCAGCGAAAGGTCGAGGGGCACAAGAATAGGGGGGAGCAGCTGCTTGCGAAACAGATTCATATCAGGCTCAGGACCGGAATCACTATACGGCAGTCGCGTTGCTGCAAGTTTCCTGCAATTAAGTGATATTAGTGTATTGTTCCAAGGTGTAAGTTTGAAGCAGCTCTAGTCTATGCGTCCATGGTCCATAAAAACAGTGTCTTGAACAGTGTTCGCTATGCCTTAGACTTGCCACCGTCGTTCTGGTCTTTCGTCTCTTTCGTTTTCGTTTCTTCAAAGCCGATATCAGTCTCTGCGGGGGACAAGTCGGATATTGAGTGTGGTTCTGCTTCGGTAGAGTCGAAGGCGTTGGGTCTAGAGGAGAGGGCGGAGGTGACAGGGCGGGGGGTGAGCTGAATGCGAGGTAGTTGCAACGGTGTGCCTTCGAACTCTGCCCAACCGCCCCGCAGGCCAATTTCAACCACTCTTTCAAGTATCCGTGCCAGTTCGTCGTTCCTGCGTATCTACTGTCAGTTCAGGTATATAGAGAACGAACCGCAGAAGCGCACCTCTGCTTCTCCTCCTGCAACTGTGTCTCCCACTTGTCCGCCAACGTGTCGACACGCGCTCTAAGTTCTGTAAGCCCCGTTGTAAGGTCTTCAAGCTGGTCGTCCACCGAGTCGCGTCGTTTCGACTGAGATCGTGAGCTTCGGTACGTTTCACCCAGTATCAGAATCGCTGCGACGCTAAACATGAATCCCTCCGCGATGAAATTGGCGCCTTGGTCTATAGCTCTGTCGGGGAGGTTTAGAAACGACGTTTCGCGAAGCTCGCTGAACACGAAGCTACCTCGTTTCTGAGAGTGGTCGAACGTGTGCTGGCTTAGCTGCTTCACCCAGAATGTTCGTCCGTAGCCGGATTTCTGTGCGGTACATTGACTGGGCGAGATTTATGCACATTTCTCTGAACCTTGGATGCCTGCAGATTGGAAGACCCAACACAGTCTTTCTGGTCAGTAACTCAGTCAAGAAAGGCAGGACTGTGTACGCACTGTCTTGCCCGCTCCTTGACCATTGTAGCGATAGGTTTCGCTAGAGTCTTGATACATTAGAACGACGTCCAAACCTGGATCGACTGCGCTGCAGCTCACCCTAATGATGAGGGTTCCGATTTTGACAGAGGCCATGGCGTCTTCACTCTAAGGTTTCCAGTTTCTATATGTTCTGGGCGCTATGGCGCAAGCTAAGTCCCCTGGAACAGATACAAGGTGGTTTGAAGGAGAGAGTTTTGGTCTTCAAGTTGGTGACCGTGACGCTGCGGCGGCAGCAGACTGTCCTCTGCCGGCCGCGATCGTCATTCGTGGAAAGCCGGTTGGTTGCCGAAGGTCATTCATTCGGCGACTGCCGAGCCCCTGAGGAACTCTGGGAACAGCACATTTGAACTTGAACTTCCACTGCGATGAGCCTCTCCTTCATCGACTATTCGCCAAGGTAAGCCTTGGCTCGGTCCGTCTAAAACATGAATTTACCCAGGATTTAGCTCATTCCTCCGCAGAGACACGCTCCAACTTACAGAATCCTCCGTCCAATTAAATATCAGTGTGCGAAGGAGCGCTATCCAGCCTTTTCGAACATAAAGAAGTTCAGGGCGTCATCCTGAGATCTCTCAGGGTAACGCGGCTTTTGAAGAGCCTCCAGAGGATCTAGTTGTTGTCTCATTTTCAAAGAAGCTCAGAGAGCCACTCGATCGGCCGGACCTTTCAAGAATCCCCTTGCAGAGGTGTTGTCACTGTCAGCCACGTCTCTCGCCACTGGAGGGCTGTGACCCTCCCCCTTCCACTCCTATGGATTATTTCTACTATAATGACTCCAAGGCACTCGCATTCCGTCCGACAGATTGGAAGCGTACTTGAAGCGGCCCCAACAATATCCTCTCGATATCTGGTTCAACTTCTCTCGATGAGCAGACGGGCGCTCTGTAGCGCAGTTAGCCATGCTCCGCAAGCTAGTCGTTCCATACATCGACCGCTTACGGGTGTTACACGTTATATCGGGACCAGCCTGCCCCATTCACGTTTTATTTGACGATCTCAAGAACGCCAGGGCGCCATTATTCGAACTTTTCGTGTTTGTCCTCGCAAGCCAATAGCCGAATTCGACCGCACGTACGGCAGCGACAGATGGGGGGTACAGAAGTGTGAGCCAAGCACCCTCATGAGGGGCGAACCTCGTTTTTCCTACTTCCGGTCGGATATGGCCGACTTGACGATCCGGCCTCCTCTTGGTGCTATCGCTGATCTTCGACCGGAGTCTCAACATGATTTCGATAACTGGGCCATTTCTTAAGTTCAGGTCGTCAACCAAATCTCCTCCATGCGTAATCTGGAACTCTCTCGTTCAAGGGAATATATTCTACCGGCGTCAATTGGCCAGGCAGGCGTCTTCAGGGTCTCAATGCTCCTTGGATGCTCCCTTTCAAATGGGGCGCTTCAAACATTTCCGTTGCGATGACGGAGGAGGGCTACAGATGTTGAACTACGTCCTCATCCATGTCTCTGCGCCGTCTCTCTAAACAATCACTGCCTATTCCCCAAATCTTGTTGCCCGAACCCTCGCACCAAACCCCATCTTTCCAACGCTGGTTAAAGGTCTATCCTTTCGCGAGATGAAACCCAGCAAATACTTTTAGCCTGGGCTACCGGACCACCTACGCATCGAGCCGATCAGGAAAAATGAACCGATTCTGCCGTTCAGTTGGGGGGCTGGACTTGGGTGGATGGACACTGAGGAGGATCCTTTTGCTAGCGCGATCCAGGAGGGTCTACCCGACAGTGACCCATGGCCATGGGGGAGAAGCAGCCTATCCTTCCACTCCCTCGACTCTGCATCGGAGTCACTCCGAATGACAGCTGGTGCGTACAGACATGGCGCTCCTTATGACGTCCTAGAAACGCGTACTGCCTCTGAGCACTTACGGGACCGTTGTTCAATGGACCTGTTGTCTGACCTTCCACCTGCATGAGTGTGAGGATCGAATACGTCACAGCGTCAATGGAGGAGAGGCGGCACAGGCAAAGGGTCGAGAAGTGATAATAGATGGCAGATACGTAGACCAGGCAGGCACAAATTGAAAGAGGATGAATCTGGGCTTTCCCCCGTACAAGATTGAAGTGTATATACAGGACAGAGGAGGCTGGTTGTAGACCGGGCTGATACGTGATGCATGAGAGCGCGTACTGACAGGGCAGGAGGAAATCCTGACAATGAAGGGTTTGCCTTGGTTGAACAGGAACAAGGTGAAGGGGACGTAATTCACCCAGGGATCACTCCAAGAGATAGCGGCGGACTGGGTGGGCCATACAACGGCTCACCGTCAGCCATGGAGAGCAAACCCGACACTGATCGACCTGGGGGCCTAAGCAACATGCGAAATCCGCGAAAGTGAGGCAGGGGCCTCCCCAGCTTTAGAAGCATCATTCTCTCGTTCCGTAGCTCCTCTTCTGCGGAGTGGTTCCAACCGTTTTTTTTTTTTTTTTTTGTTTTTTTTTGGAGAGCCTTGTGACCGTCTAGCAACGCGTTTCCGCGCCCTCAGTGGTCGGCTAGGTAAAGTTGTAATCAGTATAGCGCAGAGCATCCACAGCGGAATCAGCCCCTAGGAGGGCCTACCACGGTAGAAATCCAGTTCCGGACACCACGCCAAGAGGCATGGCAGTGTGAGACTCACGACCGTCTACTCAGGTCCCGGCGGGACTCGAGGAGAACGATCTAGGTCAACGGTTGCGCCCTGGAGGACGACGAACCGATGACCCCCTACTCACTAAAACTCCGAGATTCCGGTGGAGCTCGAGGGACTCGCGCAAAATGGGATCATTGCTGGTGGCCCCTTCCCATGTTACCAGCACCATCGCCGGCTTGAAAGCTCGGTCACCATATTTTTTCTTGTTCGTAGCTCGAATGTCAAAGTCGAACCGTTTCTTAACCATCGCATCCCATGCCTGCGCAGCTTCCCGCGTGGACACTCGTTTACTGGGCAAGCCCTGGTGACCTACGGCCCAGGTGCATCTCAGGCACCATATAAGATATGCTGTCTCCGTGACAATGAGTGTAAAGAGTCTGTTCGTACCGATATCCTTTGTGTTGGCTGCGGGAAAGACGGACGAGAGGATGTCGCCCAAGTTATTGGGTCGCCATATTAGGCCTTTGCGGCGCAGGAGCTCACTTGTTCTCTTCCACATCGCCTTCTGACCAGTGTGCGGGCATCTAAGGAGGATGTGGTCCGGGGAGTCGAGCACCCCACAGGCTGCACAGTCCGCGTTCTCGGGCGCTACACGGTTGCCGCATGGTAAGGCGTGGTGCATTAGCTTCCACATGAAAGCTTTCACTTTTTTCTGTAGCAAGTAGGGGGATCGCAGTGCCTTCCAGATCCTAGAATCGTTGGGCCGTATGCCAATGCGAGCCCAGGTGGACTCCCTTGTGAGGGTGAGCTGTGCCTCGGTTGATGACCGGATTGTGAGGTTCCGGCGCCTAATTTCGAGCAGTGTGCGATAGAGCCGGGATTGAGTCATCGCAGAGAGTTTCGCACCCCGAACTTTCTGCGAGGGGGGTGTCGCAGTGAGTGGTACGCTGGTGTAGGGGCCTGCCAGAGCATCCCGCGCTTCGTCTGTGGTTCGACTGGGTGCGGTATTTCCATGGTGCGGTCATATACACGGAACACGGTTGCACCAGAGCGTTGGCGCAGCACTGCTACCAGCTCTCGCATGAGTGTCCTATCACATCTGTGAAGAAGCCAGTCTGTGTCCTCGGACTTCTCGAGGTAATCCGTGAGCCGAAGAGACAACGTACTCGGAGTTTACGTGGATCCGCAAGCCCTGGGTCGGCGGCACGGCCTGTGTCACGGCCAATATAGCTAAAACAGTCGCGTTGACTGCGGAGGCTTCTACAATGGGTGGGACTCTCCCCTTTACCACCATCATCTGGGCTCTCGTCCGTTCCGCAGCAAAGGCTGCATTGGCGTCTATACAGCCCTCTCGTTCGGTTACAACGGCGGTGTATATTTCCTGGAGCTCAGCAGCATTCGCGGTTGGGCGTTTCACGTCGAGCGCACACGAGTGCCATTCGTCTGGGTCATCTGGTGAGAAGATACGGAAGCCGTGGCTCCGTTTGCTGTAGCTCTCAAGTCCAACCGTTTGCTTGGCAGAATTCTAGGATGCCCCCCCTCCAATGGGAGCAAGCCGAAGTGCAGATACCGTTTTCGTAGTCACACTGTTCAAGAATATGCTGTAAGCTCAAGTTCCAGTGACTGCTATTACGGCGTGGATCACTCACCCTGCGATGAGCATCTGTGAACGCCCAACATATATCTTGGGTGGCTCGGTCAGGGAGGGTGGTGACAAGCATGCAAATCCACCATTGGACATCGCATTGAGAGAGCTTAGTGTCAATATTAAGAGTGTTCTCCGTGTCATGTAGCTCCCAGGACATCATACGGAAACACGCTGTCCAGTCTTCGAGGAATGTCCCCATAAAGTAGCGCTTCTCTAGGGAAGAGGCGGGAACCGCAGGCTCTTTATCTAATTTCAGCGTCAACACTCGGCTTGAGTAACTGATTGGGGGCCAGCAGTCTCACCTTTCAAAACCCGGAGATTAGCCACAACACTGAATTCTTTCAGGTCCTTTTCCGGGACAATACTATCGAGGTAATCCCGGAAGGATCTGTGATACATTTGGTATGACAAGCCGCTGTGAGGGGCAGGTATATGGAGTAACGACGCCAAATTTCCCAGCAGAAACTCTGCCTGCCCTGGCCTAGTTTCGAGCAGCAGTCGGTAGTAACGAGCAGGTCTACATGGGAGCTTCATACCACGCGTACCGTCGGTGGAGACGTAGTCAACCCAGAGTGCCGCAAGCTTCGGATCGGGACTGAGGTCGAGGATGTGCTGGTATAGGGAATACAGACCACGCAGTGGATTCTCTGCATCGGCCGGCTGTATCTGGAGAATGCGATCTAGTTGATCAGGGGGCGTTTTAGTTCCGTCCTCCACAAAGCGGGTAACCGTGGCGGCATAGATGAATTGACCAGATGCATTGTGGACGAGTTTGTTGACAGCTTCGCTGCTTGGCCAAGACACAGGAAGATAGTAGCGTCGTCGTATGCCGGAGAATTTGCTGCTGAGGAAAAGTTTGATGTCAGCGTCGGGGTTGTACTTGTCGTCCAGGAACAATTCGCGAGTGAGCGCATTTGCCGTTGGGGAAGAGAACCACTCTCTTAGTGCTCGTTCAGGTCGACTGGCAATGAAAAGGCGAAAGGGAAACACTTGGTTTGTTAGGACGGAGAGGAGAGCCTCGAGGATTTCGACTTGATCGGCTTGATTTTCTTGAAGGGCCTGTAGGCGGCTGCGGTTCCGTGCAAGATTGTGCAGGCCGAGGTCGCTTTCGACCTCGTCCAAGCCATCGATTAGGATGATATGTGGCATGGAATGGAGCGAGGGATTGTCCAGAAAAGGTTCCAGAAGGAGGGTGCGGCATTGTTCCTTCAAACGTCTTTTGAGGATCGAGGGATCACGCTCGATGAGAGACAGAATATGCTTCCTCACTTGTCCAGTGCTGTCGCCTTGCATAAGTTGGTATGCCAGGGACGGAATCAAGAACCGCTTCAGTCGCCTGTCGGGCAACGGCGAAAACGACGAGAAGAAGAAGCTGGCCGCGAGGATTGCTTTCTCCTGGCACTTCTCCGCAATCGATCCCGCAATGGCCGTCTTTCCGGAACCCGCTGGACCTGACAACCACATTATCTTCTTTCGCCCGTCATCTCTTTCTCCATTGGTCATCCAGCTAAAGATGTCTTCTTGAACCGCTTTCCTCGTATCGGGGTGGCACGTCGGTGCATTGAACCGGTCAGCAGAGTTGTGCATGGAACCGTCTGAGATGTGTTCTAGTAGCTCTGTGGTACGAAACGAATCAACCGATGAGAATTTGGCTGACCCACAGTGATGTTTTGCAACGCACTTTGGAACGCCCAACCCGAGAACTCCCCGCCGTGTTGGTGGTAGTTCGTTGCAGTCACCACAGTGTCTATGTTGCTGACGAAGTGGTGGGCGTTGCTGAAATATGAACTGGTCATGGTGGTGGTGGTGGGAAGAGTGTTACGGTCCGCTGTACGCGCTGCATCAACGTGTCATAGCGGGGTTCAGATGAATTTCAGTGGCATCGCCTCCGAGTCCCAGTGATAGGCGCCCAGGGAAGACGGACGAAATCGGGATCATCGATCGCTCCCAACCTTCAGCGGGTCTTCAAAGTTCAAAGGGTAGAATAGAGGATGGCACGTCCAGCAATTCATCGATAGGCCCAAGATAAATGGATACTGAGAAAATTTCTTCCAATGTGAGCGCATGCCCAATGCCGCTGTGACCAGAATCTGGCTCGATTTTGTTTAACGAAAGAGCCCAGGTCAACCACCAATCCTCCATTGACGATTTACCATCTCGGAAGCACGTCCCACGCCAGGTTAATGCGCCAGTGGCTCGACTTCTGTGCAAGTGAAGCTGAAGATTTAGCATGTTGGGCGGACTCAACTTGAAGTCCGGACACCGCGAAATACCTCCCCTGCGTAACCTTGGTCGGCAGGGGTGGTATGGCGTTGCTCATTAAACGGTTCCGTCGACTGCTGAAATCAAATGTGTGACAGACTTTCCAGGCGGTCTGAACTCTCCCACAAACGTGAAATCATCAGCATCGCTCCTGTAATCATCTTCGTTGGTGCTCTCAGCTTCCACTGAATCCCTCTTGAGATTCCACTCCCTCTCCTTCATAATGACAGCTTCCCCGGGGGTGGTCCAGCCGTTTGATCGGCAGTAAGTCAGGATGCCCTGTCTCCAGAGGCGGCAGGCTGGAATGCAAATTGCGTTGCTATTGTCACACTAATCGCATTATGCCATCAACGTGAGTAACCCTGCGACACCGATGTCGAGGAAAACGACTTACTTCTTGGTGAAACTGTGCGAATGACGAAGTGACACATTCTACGGCCAAGCGTGGTTCGCTAGTCAGAAGGACATCGATCCACCACAGAAGGTCGCATCGCGCAAAGGCGCTGTTGACGACCTCGGCGAGGTCTGTCTTCGTCGCTCTCAAAATCGCATCCTTAATCATCTCCCAATCATGGATAAACACTTCCGAGAAGGACACCTTTTCTGAGTATGACGCAGGAACCGAGGGCCCCTTATCTGAGGCGAGCGATTAGTACGGCAATGAAGGATAACTCAGGATATATGGGATGAGCTCACTCGCCAATATCCTGAGACAATTGTGAACCCTAAATTCCTCCACGTCTCTCGATGGGAGCGTCTCCTGAAGATATTCTCCAAGAGATCTGTGGTACATCCGGTATGGGGACGAGGTATCGTACCGCGTAGGGATATGAAGCAACGACGACAAGTTGCCCAGCAGGAGCTCCGCCTGCCCCGGGCTGTGTTCTAGGAACATTCGGCAGTAGCGGGCAGATTTCGACGAGAGGTCGTACGTAACTCCTCCAGCAATATGCATAACCCACTGAGACGCGAGGGCGGGGTCCGGGCTATAAAGGAGGATAAGTTGATAAAGGGCATACAGGGCTTTCAAGGGATGGTCTCTGTCCTTCGCCAATGGCCGCATTCGCAAAACGCGGTCAAGCTTCTCCGGGGGAGTAAGGGTACCATCTTCCACAAAACGGACAATCGTGGCGGCGTGAATAAATTGTCCAGACGCACTGTAGACGAGAGTATCAATTGCTTCGTCGGCTGGCCAATCCGAAGTAAGGAAGTAGCGCCGCCCGATGTCGGAGAATTTGCTCCTCAGGAACAGTTCAATGTCGGCGTCGGGATTGTACTTGTCGTCAAGAAATATTTCGCGGGTAACTCTTTTCACCACCTGAGAAGAGAACCACTCTCGTATCGCTCGTTCGGGTCGACTGGCGATAAAGAGACGGAAGGGAAAGGTAGGATGGGTTAAGATGAGGAGAGCCTCGAGGATCTCGACTTGATCAACTTGATTTCCTCGTAGGAACTGCAGTCGACTGCCGTTCGGTGCAATATCGTCTGGGTTGTCTTCGCTCTCCACTTCGTCCAAGCCATCAACCACAATAATTCGCGGGAGGTAATATAGCCAGGGATGGTCCCGTAACGGTTGAAGCAGGAGGGTACGGCATTGTTCCTTTACGTGTCGGCTGAGGATTGCAGGGTCCCGCTTGATCGTAGATAACACATGTTGCCGCAATATTCCGCTACTGTCGTTTTGCATAAGCTGGTAGGCCAACGTTGGGATCAGGAATCGCTTCCGTCGCCGACTAAGCGACGGAGAAAACGACGAGAAAAAGAAGCTTGCTGCGAGGATGCCCCACTCCTGGCATGTCTCAGCAACTGAGCCTGCAATGGCTGTCTTGCCACAGCCCGCCGGGCCAGACATCCACAGGATCTTCTTCGGTTCGCCATCTCTGTCATCGTGGGTCATCCAGCCGAAGATGTCTTCTTGGACTGCCTTCCTAGTGTCGGGATGGCACGTGGGCGCATTGAAGCGGTCAGCAGAGTTGTGCATTGAACCGTCCGAGACATGTTCGCGTAGCTCTGTGGATGAGCGGTGAGGATCTCGAACCTCCACCACGCCGCCAGGGACGTACGTTGAAGCCACCAGTCCGAAACTCCCCCACCATGCTGATGGTAGTTCGTCGCAGTGATCACTGTGTCGATGTTGCTGACGAAGTGGTGGGCGCTGCCGAAGTATGAACTAGTCATGGTGGTGGTGGGTCAGGAAAAGGTCAGCGTGTGTGGGCACGATGGACTGGTGTCCGCTCCGTCAGCCTCGTGGTGCGTCGGGGATCGAATTTCACCGGGCGCTTACTACTAGGATCATCATGATAAGGCGGTTCGCCCACAGTAACTACGGTGGATGACCACTACTTTCGTCTCGCCATGCCCTGCGTAAGATGCAGGTGAGATAGCGTTGCATTTGATGTTTTGAATACTTCAGAGAGAGTCCGATCAGCTTGAGACCTCCTACCCGATTTCTACCCTCCACGAGGCTTGGGATGGTAGAGGCACTTGAAACCATGGGCCTTTGAAGATGACTCGATAGGTGAGTGCAGAGCAGACTGACGAGCGTGCTATATCATCCCTTGTGCAGCCTCACTATTGATTGTGAACCTTAACCTTCGTCTTAAGTATCAGCAAATACTCGTCCACAGTTGGGTGATGAGCGTCCGCAAGGTAGCCTCGCTTCATCTTGCGAGGACTTTGATACAGAGAGCGTCGCCTTCTATCTGCCAGGTTGCTTAGCTTCCCGTCGGAACGCATACTTTTGACTTGAACCCCGGGTACTAGTATGGGGTTTGGGCGAATGCTGCAGCAGTCCACTGGAAAACAATTAGTTGATCCATGACCGTCCTGGTGGTACTAGTAGTAGAGCTCACCTTCAAGCCCCTGTTCTGCGAATAGGTCGCAGCGCAGAACAAAATTGCTACTCCGGGTGGTGAGCTGCTTTGACGCATAAATATACAGTATAAATAAATGTGGCTGCTTTGGCGTGCGCGCTCTAGAGATTGGGGTATGTAATCTACTTTCAGGGAGGAGTAATTAGCCACATCATCATCATCACAGTATGGCAGTTGGATAAGTNGTATACTTTCAATAAACCTCATCCAACATCACCACTAGCACCGTCGTCAACTAGGAGGCTTCTCATAAGTCTTTGCGTGCAGCTTCGCCCCGAGGCTCGTTACGATCTCGAAGCATAACACAAGGAGCAACTGCCCAATGAGGTCCATAAGCGCCGAATGTAGCGGCAATGCGTAGAGATCTGGGTCGCGGTTCTTCGACCATAGCCAGTCGGTGAGGTACTTCGCTATTGTCAGGGACGCGAGGACCTATTGTGCGCGAGCGAGCAAGCATTCCGTAAGTTTCCTGAGAACTGAGGAGGAGGAGAAGTCGGAATAGAAAGGACGTACTGCGCAGCAGAAGAACAGGACGGAGAATAGGATGAAGAAGATGTGAATCTTCAGCCATCCGAAGGCGTTGAGTATGGTGAGGAATATGATTTCGACGGGAATGGTGATGAGGAGTAGGGTGATCATGACGAGTTTTCGACTTGGTTCTGACGCTCGTAAGGAGTTGCCCGCGTTGATTGCCGCGGCATGGAGGGACGTGGATAGGCGGGAGACAAAGATCGAGCCAGCTGCTCCAGGCAGACCTTAGAGAAAATGTTGATTAGTTGAAAAGTCAAGGCAGGAGAAGGCGTACCGCTGATAACGATGGCCATGATGGCGAAGCCCTCATATCGACTAACAAACATGTCCAACACGATCCCAGTAGCACTGCTGATGACCATCGCACCAAATAGTGGCGACCATCCTTGGGTCAGAAGCTGTTTCACGTGGGGATTTCGGGCGGTGTACACCATACACGCAACGGCGATTACGACCATGGCGATGCCCAATATGAACGGTATAGGGGTCCGTAGGAGGGGTAAGAGGAGAGTGGACACCACGCCGACGAGGCAGAGTGTGACAAGGTCGCCGAGGCAAGAAGCAACTGCTGGAGCGATGTTGTCTGGGTCTAGCTTGAACCGCCGACACACGACGATGAGGAAGCACATGAAAGAACCCAGGATGAGGCCGGAGAGGAATGCGGAAGTCATTCCCGTAGCTGCGACCATGATGAGCGTTGGGAACCCTGAATGCCGTACACCTTCTACTGGCGGAGGGTGAGGGATAGGTCTCCGAGTCTGTAGACTCTCAGTTTCGACCCTTGGTACTATCTTTCCCAAGACTAGAGATACGCAAGCCGCCACGAAGGATACGGATATGGCTTGCACCTGGAGCATGGTCCAGTTGCCAAGGAGCATCGAACGCATGACGGCGGGGTCGTCTAGCTCGCCGATGTTCGCTGCGGTAGAGAGGCGAGCGGAAAGGTTCATTTCCAGGTTTCCTTGAAGGTTGAGAATTGTGGGGATTATCATAATGAGCTGGTCGACCTGGAGCATAGCATCCCAGTGCTATACACGTCCATCAGCACGCTGCCGCTCACGATCATGGACTACATACTGAGACTGTATCCAATAATTTCCCGGTAAAGAGAAGGCTGACCGTTGTCAGAAGCAATGCCGGGGCTGCCTATAGGGCGCCATTGTCAATACGGACTCAGGCAAGCAGCTGGTATTGCTCACCTCAACGACAATACTCTTCACTTGATGCCACAGTCTCCCCGCAGTCGAAAGCTTTGAGAGAGGAGTATAGTCCCTTTCTGCATGCCCATTGCCACCCAGCAACCCTCTCTCGCCATCGTCCACGTCAAACTCATCCTCAGAGTCGGACGTCGTGGCTGATCCGTCATGGTATTTCGGCGGTGGCTCCGCCACGTCGTCCATGGCTCGCATCTCTATGTCTTCATCCTGGGGTCCATTCCCCGGAGAATTCGAGTTCATAGCCGCATCCAGTGTCGAAGAAACCCAGTTCCTGGGCTCGGAGCTTGAGGCAATTTGGTGGTTGAGAGCAAAGCGCGCGTAATTGGCGTGGAAAAGGCAACACAACGCCCGAATTTGGCGCGTGATCTGCTATAACCCTTCTTGTTCCCGACCACCACCACGACTTCCAGGCCATTGTCCCTTGGCCTCTGGGAGCTCACGATTCTTTACAACGGACTCATCGTAGCCGCCGTCGGTCGCATCGATGCCCTCCAGACTATCGCGCTTTGACCCGCCATACGAGCCGCGTTCTTCTTTACTGAAGAACCCACCGGAATTGTCTTCTCCGATACCGTCTATTGAAGAACTTGAATTACTTCTACCTGACCTTAGGAAGCTTCGCGCAGCGGCGGAGGAACGGAGTCGGAAAGCCAGCCATGATTTACGAGCAATTCAGGATTCGATGCGGAAGCTGAAGGAGAAGGAGAAGGGCAAGGCGAAGGCGATTGAGAAGGTGAAAAGGGAGCGCGATTGTGTGTTTGTTTCCTTAGGCCAAGTTGTTAATTGACTGACCGCTTCATTTCTGAACCTCTGTTGCCACCCCTTCCCCGGTTTCCTTGACCTTTGCTGCATGACTTCGTTGAATCTGGAACCCGACCCCAACGCTAATGTCGCCAAATAATTGTGTTTCCCAGTCACACCATTACCTTCAGACGAGTCTCGTCTACCACACTACCCCGGTTCCAAACCTCGCATGGGCTCGTCAATACCACCATCAGCACGGTCTTCGGTAGACCCGAGGCGCTCGTAAGCTTCCCAATCACTTCGGGAGCTGACCGACACTGATAGTACATCATCATAGTGCACTGGAGGACAAGAAACTATTAAAAAAGCGGAAGCATGGAGAGGTAGATCCTGGGGAGAGCGATAGCAACCGTATGTCCCGCATTACTCGCTCTCTCGCGGTGCTAACCGTCGGTACAGAGACCCAACGCGCTCGGAAAGGTTCCCCTGCTGTGGCAAGCCACCCATCAGGCTCTTCATCACATAAGGCTCATCCGAAACCCTCTATATCGTCTTCGTCTCATACAAAGGTCTGCGATGCCTCGCTTCCAATAAGCTTTGGCTCGGTTCTCAATATGTACCTTATTTATACAGGTTGGGCCCGACTTCTCACTGCCACCACCAGTGAACCTGCTCCCTCCCCGACCACCAATACCTTCTCCACCAATTCCCGGACCCAGTAAACCTATCGAAGTCGAGTCCGACTTCAGCAAGCTCAAGCAACCACCACAAACACAAGTCTCAACATTCTATTCCAGTATAGAGCCCTACCTGCGCCCTGTCCGCGAAGAGGATGTCGGGTTCCTAGAATACACTGGCGACGAAGTGGAACCCTTCATCATGCCAAAGCTTGGAGTGCATTACCTGGAGGTCTGGGAGGAACAGGACGCCAATGGATACACCGGAATTATCCCAAAAGCAAAGGAAGCACCAGCCTCCGCGTTCGTCGCACCCAAGCCGACTTGGGACCCGTCGACTTTGACTGACCAGGATATGAGCTCGGAGGATAAGGGACATGGACCACTTACAGAACGGGTTATAAGCGCCCTTTTGCCTATCCCAGATCTTGGTTGGAAAGGAGTGAAGGCTGCCGAAGATGCGATGGAGGGCCGGCCTGGTGGCAGTGGCGCTGCTGCTGCAAGGCGAGAACGATTAAACGTGTCCGACCTGGAAAGCCGTATACGAGATACAATGCGGTATCACGGCTTGCTTGAGACAGTTGTAAGGCTTCTTGCTTACTATCTATTTCAATACCCTGACGTCCTCTCCAAAGCCTGATTTCAGCGAGAAAGTCGACGATCCAATTGCTACAGCCCTCCGGCATGCACAACAGGAACTCCGGACGGTCGTAGCCACCAACAAGGCTCGTAAAGAGCGTCTCGCAGCCATAGCCCGGGACAGACTAGGTTATCAAGAATATCTCGAAACGCGGGACATGCTCGACAAAGCTATCACAGGCACCTATTCCCGACTACAGCGGAAAGACGCACCTAAAGTCAAGAAAAGCCATAAGAAGAAACTAGCGGGTGCAGCGGCGGCGTCTGCTGCAGCCGCAGCTGCGAATGCCGAAGCTGAGAATCCTACAGGCGTTCCGGCTGCTCTGGGCATGAACCCTGACGAGGATAACCATCTGTTGGTTGATGAGAAGTTGAGGGAGTACGTGGAGACGAGAAGGAAGTGGGTGGATGAGGTGGGGACGGTGTTTGAGGAGCTGCAGCGTCAGAATCCAGGGGAGGATGATGACACAGAAAGGCGCAACCAGGAGTAGTTTGTAGCAATCAGTGACTTTATTTTGCCTGCAGACCTAGATGTCAATGGGCTGCACACCATGCATGATCATGCTCAGCCTATGCGAGTGCTGTTCATTGTCAAGGCCAACGCTTACAGACGTACATGATGTACACCACCATGATCCTGTAATGTCTACACTTAGTACACTGGGGAGGCAATACATCAGGAAAAGGCATTTTGATCCGGGGAAGCTCTGACAGCCAACAGAGAAATCACATTGTCGCTGAGATCACCTGAGACACTGTGAGAGACCCAGGGCATCCCAGAGCACCCAGGAAAACTGCTGAAATGCTGAGATGCTCTGTGGGACTCTGATGGGCTCTGAGGAGCCCTGAGGCCTGCAGAAGAATTCCAAGGTTATGAGGGTTTACATAAGTAAGACTCGTTCTTTTAATGTGGGCTTTGCACGCTAGAATTTGGCACTTAAAAACCAGCCATGTGGACATCTTGATGGCACCTTATCTTCCATCACTCTGCATTTTTCCCCATCACTCTTCTTATCTCCTATCATCTTGCTTATCTCCCATCACTCTGTTTGATCAATTATCTGATGGCACAGTTTTGCCTGCTTCTTTGATCCCTCCATGTTGCACACTCATCATGTTCATGACCATTCTCATTGCCGCTACATCTGTATCCCAGTGTTGTATACACTTACTGTATATAGACTGCAGTAATGTGCAAGTGTGCACAGGTGTGTGCAGGTGTACGTAGATTCTGTTGGCCCCTCTCACACGTACGAGGCAGGGACGTCAAACGATGCCCCAACTCCCCCTGCTATCCGTCCAACAAACCAGGGGTGTCAAACAACGCCCCAATTGCCTCTCCTTTGCGCATGACGTCCGAACTCCCTCTACCTCGTGTCCAACAATGCAGGGATGTTGAACGACATCCCCACTCCCTCCTCCACTCATCCCACAACCCAGGGGCGTCATTTGAAGCCCTGACCACCTCTCCCTTGCATACAACAATGCAGCTATATTGAACAGAATCCCTACTCCCTCTACCTCGCATACAACAACCCAGGAAAGCCAAACAACGTCCCCATTGCTTCACTTTGCATTCAACAACCCAGTCCCCCCTCTCTCTTGTGTACAATGTCCCCATCCTGTCTACCTCACTTCTAACAATGCAGGGGTGTCTTCAAGTTTCATTGTATTTACTTTGTATTAGTTTTCCAATTGACCTTTCCATGTGAATTTCAATGCTAAATAGCGTAACATGCGCTGTATTGTATGCAAGTTGCCTTTTCCATTTTACAGACCTTGAGATGCTTCAGTGGGCCTTGGGCTCTCCAGAGCCTGTCAGAGTCCCGCAGGGCATCACAGGATTCCATTAATTTCCCTGGGTGCCCTGGAATGCCCTGGGATGCCCTGGGACTCTCACGGTGTCTCAGGTGATCTCAGTGACAGTGTGGTTTTCCTATCAGCCGCCAGAGCATCCCTGGATCAAAATAGTTTTTCCTGATGAAATTAAACAGTGATAATTACCGATTCTGGCTCAGGTGAGCCATCCGCATCAGTGTCACCCATGGGTATGAAGTTGTCTTCCACCAATGGGTTTGGTGCGGCTGGAGCGGCCGTGTTCTTCTTGAACGAGAGGGTCTTGAGTACCTTGTGGGTGGAGGGACAAGGTGACGTTGGGGTGCGCTGAGTGGCGCCTTCAATTGTCTTGGCAGACGAAATTGTTGATTCCATCCCTGAACAGGGTGAGATTCACCTTGAGGTCCTTGTCTAGACCTGAGGATAGGGTCAGCACATTGAGATTTTCCTGGTTGAAAGGCATCTCCGTTATCTCCGCCGCTGGTGTTGCCTGGGAGTTTGTTGCTGAAACAACAGGCTGAGTGTTTGATATGGAACTCGGGGGTAGGAGTGCCGATGTGGCTAAAGTTTCAAGGGTAGGGATGATATTCAAACTCCCTGGAAATAATAAACTCATCTCCCCTGTGTTGCGGGAGGTAGTAGGGGATGTGTTTGGGGTTCCATTGCTTGTTGAAGGGGGAACAGCGTTGGATGTACACCTGGATGACACCTTTGATAATGGAGGTGCACGCTTCAAGTCTCTCCTTCTCTTGGATTGAGCTCTCCTGATGCTCTCTGGAAATCAAGGTGATGGGTGCAACTGAGGGGGATAAGGGGACATTGGCAATGGGCGCTGTTGTAATCAGCGCTCCACTTGCCATTTGTGTAGACTATGATAAATTGCTATTGTTTTACATGCACTGATGCTATTTGTTGAGGAATTGAGGAGGCAGCATATTGAAAGGCAAGGTATCATGCACTGCTTACTGTTGAGTACTAACGGGAACTGTGCACCCTTCTGTGGTGCCATAATTCTTGATATTGCTGCAAGTCTTGGCATAATCACAAGTAATTGCCAAATATGGGCAAAATCCAAGGATATTTAGTTCTTGAGAGAGACCAGTGGAAACCCCCTTCCGAGCACTTTCTAGAGGTACTAAAATCATCCTTATTGGCCAAGAACTGAGGGATGTAGAGAGGATCAAACATTGTGTTTCTTATCTAAATGAGTGTGATGTCAGTGATGTGATGTCATTAGGTGACATCATGTAGATCATTACATCACATTAAGTCCCTGTTTCTGACAATCATGATGTTGTTGATGTGCCTGATCTGCATGACATCACTGATGCTGATAGACATTTTGATATGATATGTGAAGAGTGAGGTCATGATCTGCATGGAGTCATTTCTATTTTTAGTTGACTTGTGTTTAGTAGGCCATTGCTTCGCATGGCAATACTCGGTTTACTTTGCCACATGATTTCCAGTGTAAGCTTGCTGGCAGACAACCTTCACTGCAGCAGCTGAGTTACACTGGAGAACTGCGAGGACAGCCAAGCCTCACTATTCCGCGGCCTGCTGGCTTACGCCTCTCAGATGGGAGAAGGTGCGGGATGCTATCTCACAGACAGCGAAAGCGCTGCCTAAACTCACAGAGTCCTTTCAACCCTGCGCGGAGGAAGCGGCTCCAGGCACCCGACTCATGGACCTCTACGCGGACCAAGTCGATTTCAATGTGTTCAACAAGCACCGGGAGAACACTCTAGACGGCTGCCGCACTGAACTCAATACTGTCTGGAACTCTGCGCGAGTTTGACACAATGCCTTGCTCATTGGAACAGATGTGTCTGTGCCCAAGGACAAGCATTTCCAAGTTGTCGCAGCCTACTGTTGGGAAGGCCTCGACGATTACGAGCTTGAGCCGGGACGTGTCCTAGCTGGCCGTGTCCTCTCAACGGATGCGGAGCGTCACTGCTATTCGGTTTGCGATCTGTCGAGCTGTCCTTTGGCCTGGATGCAACTGTATCGTCCTGTTCACGGACTTGATTGCCATGGCGCGTTGGGCAGTGGGCCCGTCTGTCCATTCTGGGCAGACGCCCTCCCTTGCGGTCTGGAAGGCCCTCACGACGTGGTTCTCTGGCCATCCAGAGCACTCCGTCCTGTTTGTGGAGGCCCCCTCCAAGCTGAAGTGGGGCATTCACTACTGTGCGCATCTGCACGCAACTGGCATGGCTCCTGTTCGTTCGGGAGGCCATTCAGCTACATCTCTTGACAGTGTCTGCAAGGATGCTGCCGACTCTGCCTTGGACTGTTGGACTACCATGTCCAGGGATCCGGACTATCGAGGGCATCAGTTCTTAGTACTGTGCGATCAGAAAGGAAAGCCCCTCCCTCCTGCGTACGCCAACGGCAGCGCTTACCTCTGTCATGTCAATGGCGATCCCAAGATGTGCGCGCGCTTCTGCCGCACCATTCTCAATCATGCACCTATCGGGGAATATTACGCTCGGTTTAATATCCCTGAGGATCCCGAGTGCGAGTGTGGATGCCCCGTCCAAACTCACTGTCACATCTTTGTGCAGTGCGGTGTGCTCACAACTGGCAACCGAGACCCAAAGCATATTCGGGAATTGGTGGGTTTCCTGGTAACGAATCCGACAGGGTTCAGTTTCAACCGGCCTCCTGCGGCAGTTGGATGAGCGTTGGGGCTGCTTGGGGGAACCTGCCTCGGGTAAGGGGTTCCGACCTGCCATACCTGGTGGAATCCTTCGGGCGTGGGCTTTGGCTGTTGGAAGTTGACTTGGTAACTGACACCCTTATCCATTCTTATCCACACCCAAACCATCCTTATCCATCACTATCTTTCCCAATTTCACTTATCTTCATCTAATCTCCCTATCTCTCGATCTAATCCGCATATCTTATCTTCTGCTTACATACTACATCCATCTGTGTACTTAACCATCCTGTAGTGCGCTCTGAAGGCCCTTAGTTCAGTACCCTGACCTAGAGGCTTCAGGTAAGTGCCTATGTAGTTCTAATGCATTCAGTTCAGTACCCTGACCTAGAGGCTTCAGTTATCCACTGCTTCCTTGTTGCTGCTGCAACAAGTTATGAGCCCCGCGCTCTGAAGCTCTCTTTCGTCGTTGTTTCTGCGCTCACCAACTGCGCGACTTGCTCCCTTCCCTGGTGACGTGATTTTCGCGCACCTAGCTGCTCTGGTTGTCCAGCAATCGCCCCTTCTGTCTCCGGCACTCGAATTCGCATTTTTCGCCTCGTTTCTGCCGCCTATCCTCTCGCTTGTTCCGCCAGTCGCCTCGACGCCATGACGCAT
>JANDKE010000322.1:1806-27781 GCA_027627275.1 Coprinellus aureogranulatus
GTGNNCNNTNNCTTTACCTCGACAAAAGACCTGCCCTGAAGTAAACACAAAGCCTGCCCTAAACTAGGGAGAGGAGGCGCTATAGCCAAGTGGTTACGGCGACAGATTAGAAATCTGTTCCTCTTTGAGGGCGCAGGTTCGAATCCTGCTGGCGTCGGCTTCTTTTTGCGTGCCGAATGTAGTAGGTCTGACTCTGAATCTCACCCTTGCTCTCAACCACGACGACGCCAAATGACGTCCCTCGATAAACTTGAAGAATACGTGCATTCCGTAGAGGAATACTTCTTTTCCACTGTCTCTACTGTTACGCAAGGTCTTCCCGACATCCATGAAGTTGCGAACAAGCTCTGGATAGATATCTCTCGGTATGGCCCAGGGATACCTGCCTTCCCCGAGGTCCATATTCCTTCCTTGGGAGACTTTCAAGTTCCACCACCGCCACCACCACCGCCTGAACCAGCGTCTGCACTGGAAAGCTTCTCCAAGTGGCTCCAGGACAACCCAAGGAAAGCGTCTGGGGTTGTAGTCGGCGTGCTCGGCACAGGCTTGCTTATTGGGTATCGACGGGTGCTCACTGGGAGACCAGCACCCAAGACAGCCTCACATAGGGCCGCAGTTGGGCAGTCGGGTGAGAGGCGACAGGTTGTCGGTGAGTCCTCGTCTTTCTCTGCACTGAATACAGATGGCTTATCGATTCAATTAATGCAGTTGTACTTGGCGGTGATACGCCGTACGGGCCTCCGCTCATCCAAGACTTGGAGAAGAAGGGGTACATTGTGATTGTATCAGTCTCGACTCCAGACGCCGTTGAGGCGCTGGAGAGCAGCTCGAGAGGATACGTCAAGGCTTTGGTTCTGAACCCTGCCGAGGTGCGACCTCGATCCTAGAATCTGGATCGTCTACTTGGTGCTGATAGTGTTCTAGCCCGCTACTGTTCCCGTGTTCTTGAGGTCGCTGTCCTCCACCCTTTCACGCAAGTTCCCCCTCAGGTCTTCAGGCGACCCATACTCCTCTCCCGCCTCCCAACCCTACATCCAATCCGTGATCTCACTTCTCACTCTCCCTGCTGGGGCACCAACCACGCCCTCACTCGGCCCACTCGAACACATCTCTCTTGGTAGTGACTACCTTCCCTACCTCAACGCAACCCAGATAAGCCCTCTGCAAGTGATCCAGCAGCTCCTCCCCTCTGCTGCGCACCGGCTCGGCGCGTAGTGTCGACAAGGGCAAGAAGTCGATTATCATTGCCTTCCAGCTGTTGACACACATGTTGCGTTGCCGTTCAACGCTGTGCAGGCGATGAGTGCGGCGGGGACACTCAAGGCAGTGGAGATTCTGAGACGCGAGATAGCGATGGCGGCGGTCACCGGCAAGACGGATTCGATGAAGAACATTCGAGTTGTTACTGTCGACGTCGGCTCCATCGACGTCGGAACGGCTAGGACTCCTGGTGCTGAACAGAAGCCCAACATATTGAAGGCTACAGAGAAGTGGACTTCTTCCGAGAAGCTCATTTATGGCCCAGCCTTTGCGAATGTAATCGCACACCAACAAGCGCACGCCCAGCAAGAGGAGGTGCAGGGGTTGTGGGAAGGAGTTCGAGCGTTGTTTGGCGAGCGAAGGCACTACGCAGTGGGAAGGAGGCCGACAAGGATGAGCGTGTTTGTGAAGAAGGTGGTGGGGATTGTGAGTGAAGGTCGGTATGGACCTACGGTGTTTGGATACAATCGTTGGCTTTGGGACTGTCACAAACTGGCTCAGAGGGGATCGCGTTGCAGTCGGTGCAGGAGGTACGCCCTTTCACCTGTCTCACTCTTTCCTTCGTCTGAACCTTCTGCTCAGCAAACACATATAAATTCGCATCCTACCTCCCTTCTCTCCTCCTCGAAGGTCTTCTTAACCTTCCTTACCTCCTCATCGGCCTGCGGAACAAACTGTTGCCAGTCAATCCCCACCGCACTCCTCCTCGCAACATGCCCTCGACTCGTTCATCTCGCGTTGGTGGGAGATCCCCTCAGCCTCGGCGTGGCGATGCCCGGCTAGCCATCGCTGGCTCTCCTGATATCATCTCCCCTCCTCAGACCACGACGACAGAGGTTGCTGCGGAAGAAGACGAAGTGGTTGAAGAGGAGATCGACGTCAGGTCAGCGTCGGATGTCACCGATATGTCGTCGGCACCCAGCTCAAATCCAAGCGTCGAGAGTAGTTGGATTAACCTTGAGCATCGTCGACCGGATGATTCAGCTGCATAAATATTCCTCTGTCTGCTCGATGATGTTTGGATTATCACTCACAACCTACTTGTATCTTCTCGATTCTGGCACAATCTCCTCTCATCGCACAACCCCTTTCAGCTGTATCAAGTGTAACAACAGCACAATTGTATGTACAGTAGCTATAGGTCAATTATTAACCCCTCACTATAGATCTTTTGATTGCTTGGACCGTCTACCGCAATGATGCAATTGATGAGTGAGGGCAAGCGGAGCGACGTCTCTCCCTTCCAACTTTCATCACCTCGTCCATACCGCTGTAAAACACGATGGGAATATCTGCCTGGATCGTGCCAACCACCCACGACTCCCAGAAGCTGGAGAAGATCATGAAACCCAAGTACGACACTTCCCACCTGAAATCCAAAACATCCTTTCCCACTTTCGACCCGCACGTCACTCTCGCATCGAGTATCCCCGCCGACAAGTCTCTTGAGGAAATCCGAAAAGCCCTCGGGCATTCGCCTTCAGACACCAACGCGCACTACCCCGACTCTCAAGCGCCGAACGATGGCAAGTTCAAAGTTGAATTCGCAAAGCTGCAAACTGGGGACAAGTACACTCAGTCGGTGTTCATTCGATGCAAAGAGACGCCAGACATCATGGACCTCCATTCAAGTTTCCACAAGAATCTTGGAATCGAAGTGAAAACACCTCTATTCCCCCACCTTTCGGTCGCGTATATCGAAGACGGAGATGCGGAACAGGGCGAACGGGATAGGTTCGTCAAGGAACTGAAGGAACAGGGGCGAGTGAAGGAGGCTGGAGATAGCGTGAGTTTGCTGTGTGCGATGCCGGATGAGTGGGTAGATGGGTTCGAGGCTGCAGAGGTGTGGATCGTGAAGTGCGATGGGCCTGTGAGGGAGTGGGAAGTGCTGGACAGGATCAAGCTGTAAAGCCCCTATCAACCTGTAATCTAATTAGCGCCCGGCGTGATGTAACTGCATCTCTTACCTGATGGCCACTGGGAACGGACTTGACTCTCGACCACCAGGCCGCCACTTATGATATGGTAATGGGTGATAAACCGCTCTTTCTGAAGGGAGCTGACCTTTATCTCATGCTTAAGGAACAGCAGAGCAATCCGAACAAGGCACACTCCAGACCGCCTGGTGTTCCCCTCAAACACTTCCCCTCCATGGCCAAATCATCACTCCAAGAGGCCTCCTACCCATCCTCTAAATTTGTTCTAAGCGCTGGATCTGTTCTTTTTCGCACCGACCGCACAACGCATAGACTTCAGCTCTGCACCCTCCAAAATACGCGTGCCAAATCCCCAGCCAACTGCTGGATTCTTCCGAAAGGACGTAAAGACCAATTCGAGTCGATGGAGGTCACCGCTGTGCGCGAGACCTTTGAGGAGACGGGATATCCTTGCGAACTGTACCCAGTGACTCTGCAGACGCGTGCCCCCGCTCCTGGAGTCCATTTGAGCCCCTACGCCGTAATCGAAGCGAAGGAGAGTATGGAGCCGTTTTACATGACTGTGAGAACGCTGAAGGATGGGAGCGTCAAGACCATTTGGTGGTATTTGACGTGGTTGAAGAGCAATAGTGCTGAAAGGGTGGAGGGTGTTGCGATGGCCAACGAGGAGGGGTACGTGAGTGAGTTCATGGACGTACCGGTCGCCGTGGAGATATACAAAGGAACAAAGTTCGAGGAGATCGTCGTGAAAGCGGTCGAACTAGTAACAAATACGTTGCAAATAGAGTCGAGTGAATGAATGTACCAATTCTGTTCCAACTACCACGATACACAGGTATATACATAGTCTAATCAGTGGTGGATGTTATCCACTTCGTACATCTTGGTCACCTCAGAGGGTTTCGGAAGAGGGATATCTGCGTTGATCTTCTCGACTTCGTACATCCTACTAACGGGCGCAGCGGGAGCATCCTGCTTCGCAGCGGGAGTGGCGACCGGTGCTGCCTTCGAAGCAGCAGCAGTGGCCGCCTTGCTCGCAACGCTGCTCGCACGACCATCAGGGATAAGGAAGAATTCGCGAACACCGTTGTTCTCCCCATCATAGATATAGTACCCTTTCCTCTCGAATTGCATGATATCTCCTTTCTTCAAGTCAAGGATGTTCACATCCGCGAACACCTCCTCCTTGAATTCAGTGACCGGTGTAACAAAGTCATCGAATTTGTCGTTTTCCTCTAGCTTCTTCTTCGTGATGAGGTAATCGAAGTCAACGAGGGACGCCGTGGGGAGGGGGTGTTCAGGATTGGAAGCGGGAAGCCAGGTAATCTTTTTCTTGGTGGTCTTGAAGTCGCCCTCTAGGTGGAGATCAAAGGTCATGGACGTGATCGTGCCAGAGGCGTCAACCTCTTTGGAGCGAACAATAGCGTTACCCCAGTCCATGAGTGTGATCTCCTCGTTCTCCTCAAACGATGCAGCATCTGCCTGCTCAATGAGGATGTTGGAAGAATAGATCGTCTTCTTCTGCCCAATCTCGGGGTTCTTCTTGTGCTTGGGGTTCATCTTGATCTCCGGAGTGGCGGGACCACCGTTGACGGTAACAGGAACGACCTTGTCTTTGAGGATAGCCCAGTGCCTGGGAGCAATGGGATCGATGATCTTCTTATTGAGAGCCCAAATGGAATCCCACTCAAGTGAGACGGCAGCTTGAGACGGCCCCTGGAGGAGCATGAACTGCTTCAAGGCCTCAACAGTCATACCACGCCGACGGATACCGCGAACGGTGGGGAAACGAGGATCGTCCCAGCCACTGACGTGCTTGTTGTCCACGAACCAATGGAGCTTACGCTTGGACAGCAGGGTATACACGAAATTCAGTCGGCTAAAATCCCATATGTTGACCTTGCGGAGGCCGAGCGTCTTGATCATCCATAGATATTGAGGGTTGCGATCACGGTATTCGTTGGTCCTCAGGGCATGGGTCACGCCCTCGAGCGAATCGACAACGGGGCACGCAAAATCGTACGTAGGGTATATCTTCCACGCGTCGCTAAAAAGAATTAATTCGGTGCCACTAAATATGATAAGATAGATTGACACATACCCAGTACGGTGATGAGGCAGAGTGTTGCATCTGTAGATAACAGGATCGCGAAGAGCTTTATTGGGGTTGTCGTAGCTGAGCTTGGCCCGGATGCACCACCTCTGCCCCTCAGTGGACCCGGTTTTCATCTCTTCGAAGTGCTTCAGATTATCCTCGATAGAGTCATCGCGGTGCTTGGAGGCGATACCGTCGAATCGCTCCTTTTGCATTTGCTCCTTCTCGGTATCATCTGCATAAGCCTTGCCGTCCTTGATCATCTTGACGGCGAGCTCGTACAGTTTGTCGAAATAGTCGGACGTGTGGGTGACCTGATCGCCATGGACACCCATGAGCTGCAAATCCTCTAAGATGGTCTCTTCGAATTCGCTCTAGATATCGATCAGCGCGTCGTTCTTGGGCAACAGTTGGCTACTCACCCTCTCCTTGGAAGGGTTAGTGTCGTCAAAGCGAATGATCATCTTGCCCTTGTACATCTGGGCAAAATACTGGTTGAGGAGCGCGGCTTTTGCATGGCCAATGTGAAGGTAACCAGAAGGCTCAGGGGGGAATCGAGTTACAACCTGGCCCTCAACGGCGCCTTGCAGGCCAAGTGCAAAGCCGGCAGCTGCCTTAGTATTGCGCGCTTTGGAGGCCTTGGCAGCGGCAAGGTCGGTGATCAAGGTTTGGGGTGGTCTTGAGATTATCGAGGTGGGGAGAACCATCGGACAAGGTGAACGTGTTGGTTTGTTCTTGAGGAGACCGAGAACCTTGACATTTCCTGCTCATCTGGGTGAATCAAATGAACCAATGATGGGAGCTGTGGAACGTACCCTTCAAAGCGCCCCAGACAGCCCAGTCGGCTGCCGTGATATCATGTCCAACAAGATAAGTTCGATAAGCAAGGTGATCGTCGAGAGAGTCCAAAGCGGCAACGATGTCGTTAAACGCGGACAGGGTTCGCAGATTCGTTGCGAGAGCCAGGAAGGCGGGAGTCTGTCGCGATTTCAGCCATTAAGCTCGTCATTGGGACGNGATCACCCCACCTTGGCGCTATCACCGCCTACACTTCCTTCCTTCGCGAGAAGCGAAATGATATCGTCTTCGTTAGTGGCATTTTGGCCGTTGAGCTCGAGAGAAAGGGCAGTGGCTGTTTCATCGAACACGATCGCTGCCAGACCGGTATATGCAGCGAGAGCGGTGGCGCCGTATGGAAACGGGCTCTGCTTTGTAGGGACTGTGAGGACAGAGGCCATGGAGGTCAATACGAGAATCTAATCGCAAGTCAAATCGAGTCAAGTCGACATCACATGCTGATGCTCGGCTGAAATTTATAGACGCTCAATCAGCCTCAATGGTTCGGCTTTTCGGACGAAGGCCTTTCTCTTAATACTTCTCTCTTTCCTTGTATTTCCCCGCTCTTTCCTGCTTCACCATGCCTATGCTGTGAGTCATATCTTGTCAATGAGTCAGAGCCTCTCATAGACGTGTCGTAGCGCCGACCCTTCCCAAAAGTACAAGGGATACACCCCTCTTGATCTCCCAGATCGCAAGTGGCCGTCGCAGAAGTCATGGCAAGGTCCCAAGTCTGGCTGTCGACCGATCTGCGCGATGGGAACCANGCGCTTGCAAACCCAATGACCATTGAGCAGAAGACTACGTTCTTCCGGGAACTGGTCAAGGTCGGCGTCAAGGAGATCGAGGTGTCGTACCCAGCGGCCAGCGACACTGACTTCCAGTTCGTCCGTGGTCTGGTCGAGAACAACGAGATTCCAGACGATACCTGGATCCAGGTGCGTCATGGGCCCCGGTCTTCTAATGGCCCTTGTTTACACCAACCTTTGGACTGCAGGTTCTGACCCCAGCACGAGAGGATCTGATACGCCGGACGGTCGATGCTGTTGCTGGAGCTAAACAGGCCATTATTCACATGTACAATGCCACCTCCCCAACTTTCCGCGAAGTCGTCTTCCGTAACTCGAAGGAGAAGACCATTGAGTTGGCTGTCTCCCACACCAAACTCGTTCGCCAGTTGACCGAGGAGTGCACCGCTAAGTACGGCACCAAGTTCAAATACGAATACAGCCCCGAGACGTTCACGCAGACGGAGCCCAATTTCGCTATTGAGGTTTGCGAGGCTGTCAAAGCTGCTTGGGGTAAAGCTGGACCTGGAGAGGACCGAATCATCTTCAACCTACCAGCGACTGTGGAAATCGCTCCTCCCAACCACTACGCAGACCAAGTATGTCGCTGCACCCTCACTCTCAGAGCAGAATTGACGTATAAATAGGTAGAATATTTCTGTAGAAAGATCACTGAGCGGGAGAAGGTCATCGTTAGCTTGCATCCTCACAATGACCGAGGTACAACTAGCCTTGCATACATGCTGGGAATCCATGCTGATTACTGGACTTTCTAGGATGTGGTATCGCGGCCGCTGAACTCGCGATGTTGGCTGGAGGCGACCGCATTGAAGGATGCCTGTTTGGTAATGGCGAACGCACTGGTAACGTCGATATCGTCGCTCTGGCCCTCAACCTTTATACCCAGGGTGTCAGCCCAAACCTCGATTTCAGTGATATCCAGTCGTCCATCGACGTGGTTACCCAGTGCACCGATTTGCCCATCCATCCCCGATACCCGTATGCTGGTGAACTCGTGTACACCGCTTTCTCTGGATCCCACCAGGACGCGATCAAGAAGGGCTTTGAAGCCCAGAAGCTGCGTCACGCCAAGGCAGCGCAAGAGGGGNGCCCACAATACATGGGACGATCCCGTACCTGCCTATCGANCNGGCAGACTTGGGCCAGAGCTACGAGNCTGTCANTCGTNTCAACTCNCAATNCGGCAAGNGNGGNANCGCGTATCTCGTCAANCAGCACCTGCACTTGGACATGCCTCGCAAGNTGCAAATCGCGTTCTANNAGGTTATTCAAGACATNTCNNATNGTGAGNNTCGGGANANGACGNTCGAGGATATNNCCAACGCCNTCAGGTCTACATATCATTACGGTGGATCCAAGTTCNCTGGACGNCTGTCCCTGNGTAACTTCAAGATATCTCACGAACCAGGAGANGANCNNAATGACTCCGGGGACNAGNNACCTGGCCGTAGGTTCGATGGGACTGTCTNTGTTGACGGTGTCTACCGNGTCATTCGTGGTAACGGAAATGGTNNCTNGTCGTCNCTGCTGGANGCGCTGAAGAATCANCTGGATCTGGACTTNGCCATCNGNGACTACACCGANCANTNNGTCGGCGAAGGTCANGAGGCCAAGGNTGCGTCATACGTCGAGGTCGTCCNCGNTGACNACCGANAGNCTTCGANATCATGGTGGGGTGNTGGTCTCGACTCCGACANCGNTGGNTNTGGGCTCCGTGCATTAATCAGCGCGGTCAATGCTGCCATTGGAGACCGTGCCCTTCCTGAACTCAAGCTCAGCGNNGGCTTCAACAACCAATCTGGCGCTGAANACGTAGCCAGCTTGATCGTAAACNCCCTGGGCCTTGAACTTCCCCNCCGCCTGCAGACGTCTTTCTTCGAGGTCGTACAACGAGCTGCACGGGAATCCTCGGGGGAAATCTCTTATGAGGACCTGACCAACCTCTTCAAGAGCACGTATGGATTCCAAAATGGTNATACTGACAAGCGTAGTCGTGCCTTCTCCCTTGGGCCCTTCAAGCT
Organism: Coprinellus aureogranulatus; assembly: GCA_027627275.1. Classification (NCBI taxonomy): domain Eukaryota; kingdom Fungi; phylum Basidiomycota; class Agaricomycetes; order Agaricales; family Psathyrellaceae; genus Coprinellus; species Coprinellus aureogranulatus. Next base: position 10,766 of record JANDKE010000322.1, read on the forward strand.
AAAACAGGGAGAGGGNAGCAAGAGGACCTNCGTCGGTGAGGTTGCTTTCCATGATCAGAAGAAGTCCGTTATCGGGGAGGGCAATGGCCCGCTGTCCTCCGCACTCGCTTCCATCCACCCTTACATTCATGGNACNCTGACCATNCGCGAATACTCTGAACACTCTATCGGAGAGGGTACTGAGGTGTTGGCCGCATCCTACGTCGAATTGNTNTACGAGGTGCCAGGCCAGAAAAAGAGGAGTGCATGGGGTATCGGAACGGATACAGATATCACCGCTTCTGGTATTAAAGCTGTCTTCAGTGCTGCGAGCAGTTTGGACGTTGTCGTCAGGACGTAAAAGNGCACACTNCGCTGTGACCAACTCGCATGATGGAANCTCAAAATGTACGAGTACTTATTCATTTATCACTTNTCTGTATCATATCTGCATCTCATTTTACACCACTCCTTGGCTGTGGAACTGTTGTTGTGCTGCTAGTCGCCGTCCTCANGCTGCCAGCCTTGAATCTGAGGTAGAGACAGGGGCTCTACCCGAANTAGAACGCGCAATGCCCTGCAGGAACGGCACAGCCACATNAGGGCGCCTGCGTGNNCCCTGAGGCACACTTTCCTGGTTAACTGCAGCCCCAACGNCCCTTCGACCCATTCCCTTCTGGAGCGCCAACTACCCGGCTGGGAAANTTCGTTGTACTNCACCGCGCAGCAATCGACACACCTTGTCCCGAACCACCAACCATGGCATCTGGTTCACGAAGGCCCAAANGGAATGANCCTGCGGGCTCCTCCCTCTCTTTTCTCTCCCCCAGCAGCGGCTTGGCGAGCTCGAGGCCGTTCCTCAACATGATTAACCCCATTGGCCGGACATACCAGGGCTATATCCNCGCGGACGCCCCTCTGGANGAGGAGGACGAGCGTGAACACAGACGCGGTGAAACCACCGAGGACGAAGATNATGATATCGAGTCGCGCGNCGCAGCAAGACCCCGTACGACANCCTCAGCAAAGTCTCACGGCAAGAGGAGAGCGGGTGTCTCTGGAAGCTCTGTATGGCATGGGGACGCCTCAGAATTGAATGNCCTACGGCCCAATATACATAGGAAGGAAGAGCAGGAAAGCGAGNNCGATGAAGTGCCCCAGNATTTCATGATTGAGGCAAGGAGTCCCCCGAAGCATTCGACCTCAGCGGGACGATTGAAGAGTAACAGAACAACCTCGAACTCGGGAACGGGTGGGATGAAAGGTCCAGCTCCTTCTGTGNCGAAGAGTANGAGTAGTGGGCGCGCCCAACCTTTATACTCAGTCTCTGGGCCCAAGAGTCCGCCNAGGACAGCTCAGTCGTTGCTCCCGACGCACATGCCCATACCTCAGCCTCCTAATCATCCTGANCAACTCAGTGAGNCGGGCNGGATCAGCGCNCCGAGTACACCNAGAGCACCGTCAAGTTTGGGGGGCATGTCCAGCGAAGGCGCGAGGCATCAGGCGAAGACTATGCGTGGGTTGGANGACTACGAGAAGGNATTGTGGAATTGGGTCAACGTGTACAATCTTGACTCGTTTCTCCAAGAGGTGTACGCGTATTATGAGGGGANTGGAATTTATAGTATCGCACTCTCCAGNGGTTTAAACCTACTGTAAGTNCATTGCTTNGTTGANCTAAGGCGACCTTTCTGAATGCATCCAGGACCGTGGGTTTCGTCATTGCATTCTCAACGTTCCTTCTAGGATGCTTGGACTATTCCAAGTTTAGACACCAGAAGGTTAACCATCTTTCAGATGTTGTAATTGACCAATGCNTCGCGAAGTGTGTCCTACGTCCAACTTAGTATTGGGGGCTGAGCACTGACTGACTTCAGATTCTCCGGGTTCACATTCAAGTTGCTCTTCTTTATTCTGTTNGCCGCGNTTTATGTATGGCAGGTTGCATCGTACGTTCTGAGCGTCATGCGGCTTGTGGATATGTACNATTTNTANACGCATCTCCTCAAGATTCCTGATGTAAGCGANCCTTTCCCCTCAATGCACGTCTGTCNTTATACTGACTGTTCCCTTTCGAAGACTGACATTCAGACTATCTCTTGGTCCGAAGTTGTCCGAAGGATTGGTGCCATCCGCGAGCAGAACCCTATNACNGCCATATCNTCCAAATCANGACACAAGGACAACAACACTTCTACAGCGAAGCTGGATGCACACGATATCGCCAATCGCATTATGCGCCAGGAGAACTACCTCATCGNCCTCTTCAACAAGGAGNTGGTGGACCTCCGCGTTCCACTACCATCCTTCCTCTCGCACTTCGTCACTCCCGAGCATGGCAAAGGCCAATTANTGACCCAGGCGTTGGAGTGGAATCTGAGGTTCTGCCTCATGGAGTACCTGTTTGACGAGCATGGGAAGGTACGGAAGGTATTTCTGAAAAGTCGCAACCGCGGTGCTTTGATCGATGGGTTGAGAANGAGATTCNTATTCANGGGGATTNTGAATGCTATTTTTGCGCCGCTGATTGTGTCGTATTTCTTGATGTATTCCTTTTTCCGATACTTTGAGGTANNGCTCTTCAGTTTTCGCACTTGCAATTTGACTAACCCGCCCGTACAGCAATACCANAAGGATCCGTCGTCGATCGGNGGACGGCGGTACTAGTATACGCTATATGCTCAGTGGAAATTCAGGGAGTTTAATGAGCTTCCGCATATCTTCACNCNAAGGCTGGACGAAAGCTATCCCATCGCTAGCATGTATATCGGCCAGTTTCCAAATGGCAAGCTAACTATCATCATGAGGTGAGCATGATGATGCTTTCTATCTCGCTCGTCGAACTGACAGGGACCGGTGACAGATTCGTCGCCTTCNTCGCTGGTTCCTTCGCAGCCGTGCTGGTTCTCGCCACGGTTCTCGACCCGGACCTCTTTCTCAATTTCGAAATCACGCCGCACCGCACTGTCCTCTTTTACCTTGGTATCTTCGGAGGCATCCTGACCGTCGCCCGGGGCATGATTCCTGAGGAAAACCGAGTCTTCGACCCCGAATTACTCATGACAGAGGTCATAACATATACGCATTACATGCCTGAAGAATGGACAGGACAATTGCACTCAAAGAAGGTCCATGAACAATTCGGCGAGCTCTTTGCTATGAAGGTTATGATATTCGTGCGGGAAATTGTGAGCGTCGTAACTACGCCGTTCGTGCTGTGGTTCAGCCTCCCGGAATGTGCACCGCAGATCGTGGACTTCTTCAGAGAGTTTACGGTTCACGTCGATGGGAGGGGCTATGTGTGTAGCTTCGCCGAATTCAACTTCGAGAGGCATGGGAACATCAAGGTAAGAATTTCCTTTCTTCGCACTTCGTTCGCTAAGGGTCGATTTGTTCGACTCAGTTTGGCGCCCCAACGAAGGCACATGATAAACGGATGGTTTCAAATGAGGGGAAGATGGAGAAGAGTTTCCTCAACTTCAAGGCTACCAATCCGGACTGGAACCCCTCCGATCCTTCTGGCTCCCTCTACCTCAACCGCATGGCTGATCTCACCGCAAATTTACACCATACACTGAGTAACAGGCGGCGACAGCAGACACAGAACCAACCACATGCAGATCTGTCGGCAACAGTGCACTTCGCACCTGATACCGCTGGGTATGCCTCAGGGCGTTTGGACCGATCGCAAGACTACGATCGTGCATTGAAACAGAGCCAAGCGGCCGCTCTTGCGAGAAGGAGGCATATGGGGCTGCCAATCCATGGGATGGCAGGCAGCATGATGACGATGTCGATGCTTGGGGCAGGGATGGCGACCTCAGTATATGCGGGTGGGGCTGAGCTGGCTGATACAGCGATCTTGGGGGATTCGCAGAATAGCATGACCCTCAAGGAGCAGTCCGAGGGGCGGCCAGCACCTGACGAAAGCTCGAGCTCTAACGCACCAGCGACCGATAGTGCGAGATTGGACAACGAGATTGGCTTAGGAGATTCTTACGTAGATGGGGCAAAGCGGGCAATCCAACCGTTTGTCGCTGAGCAGGACGACGAAGAGGAGAGGCTTATGGAGTCTGGCGGTGTTCTAGGTTTGTTGGCTCAGATATATGGTCGACGCGATGGACAAGGGGGTGTTGGAATCTCATAGTCTGGTTGTTCATTCCAAGGACTACTTTGCCCAACCTGTTGATAGATACAAACACTTTACATGCCCATTTTGTCTATCCCTAAGTCAATTCACTGCGAGTCTTTTGCTAGAATCTCTTGCACACGCTTGACCTTGTGATCGTTACCCTCGCCTGGGAGGATATCGGGTCTGTCTATCCTCGTTCCGATGCGAATGTCGGTTGCGATGCGGGAAGCCCCTTTCGCATGGACTGCAGCATGGCAGTCATGGATAGCCTGAGTAACTTGGGACCAAGGACCCTCAAGGTTCGTCCCGTAGCCGCTGTGGCGTCTCAGTCGNCCAGATGGTAGTGATANTGTCTGAAAGCATGCTCACTGAAGCTGTTGCTTGTGAGGAACAAANAAGTTCAATGGAAAGAATCATGCTTGCCTTGTATTTGAGCCCCGATTTCTCAAGGACGCGNTGACNCTCTGCTATCTCTTCGGCGACCTAGATAGTGCACCAGCTGGGACCNCGAAACGAGCACGCCCACGAGAGCTGACACTTACAGACGAGGTGCCAGTNCCTATTGGGATGAGACAAAAGTCTTGACATAGCTCAATCGGGTACGGCGACNNCGACAAGGACGAGCGCACCTGCGACGGCATAGAGGTCGTTGTGTGTGGACATTGGAGAAAGCAGAGATCGAATTCGGTGATTACCGAAGCACAGAGCGGCACATCANNNCNNTAGCGCCCCTTGGACACCGACANCGACGATGTCCGCCCTCCACTCACGCATTGCGGCATTTGAANCCCTCGCTGNCGGGGCGACCTCACACGACAAGCTCAACGCAGAGAATGACGACCAGGGCAACGCCAACACGTCCTCAGCCTTGTGGCTCATCGACGCACCACTCTCAGCAGCCACCGCAGACGCACTCCAGCCCCCTGTCGTCCTCACCCCCTCCCCACCAGAGCCATCCCCGTCANCCTCACCACCGAACCTGGGCAGGAAGACGTCTCTGATTGACCTGGATGACGACTGGATGCTCGAGCCCGAGGAGAGGAACGGAAACAGTGCTTTGCTCATCAACCTCGACTCCTCGTCCCCTCCGAAATCTACGCACACCCTCCATTCTCCATCCAAGAAACCCTATCTCCCACCCCGCAAGCCCTCTTACAGCTCGTTGAAGTCGGTTGGGTCGAACTCGTCGCTGCATTCGTCGTCAAGCGCAAACGCCAACCAGACCTTTCTCTACCCACCGCGACCGAGAGTAGATGGAGGTCTGCCGCTTACTGTCAACACCATGGAGCTCCTGAATCACAAGAACAACGGGGGAGGAAGGCACACCCAGGCCTCCTCAATATCGTCCTTCCACTCCATTTCCTTATCTTCCGACACCAGCACGGACGTCTCGACACCGGGCTCCATATCCAATTTTATCGCTACATACCCGGCGGATAGCACAGATTCTCTGACAGAGTCCTTTGAAGACGTCTCAGCCACTTCATTCTGTCCCGCTACTGAGCGCACAATTCGCTCTGAATTCGAGCGAGCAAAGGCGGTCAATAGGAGCAGTACGCAAACAGTCACTCTACCCTCCGCTATGTTCTCCCCACCGTCACCGGCCGCTCCTAAGCTTCCCCAACGCCCTTCTCCTCCAAGCTCATCGCGAACCTCACTCAAGTCACCACCCCCTCTTCCTTCGCGCAGCCTAAGCCAGCGGACAGCGACGTCAGGAGGGAGCGGAAGTTCTACGCCACGCTCGACACCGGCATCCCCGATCTCCACTCCTCAACCAACGAACATGATACCGACGACCTATGCAATTCGCCGTGCCCCTCCCCCGCCTCCATCCCGTGCATCGTATGCCTCAGACAGGTCGTCTATTCATAGCGCGTTTAGCACCTCAAGCAGCGGACATTCACATACTAGCCGAATTCTGGCATTCAATCATCCGAATGGGTCACTCAATGCGTTGGTCGCGGCTGCTCAGACGAAGAGGCCAACTCCAGTTCCCCTTGCTGCGAGGAGGCGGTACGAGAAGGTATTCAGAGCAAACGTGGTGCAGCGGAGGCAGGCCGTGTCAGATCAGAAGGCCAAGCGCGAGCAAGCAGAGCAGAAGACTAGAGTGGGATTCTTGAGCCCTGACAACATGGCGAGTCGAGGACCGGGGCGCAGGCGGCGGGATGGAGGGGGCTAAGCGTCGATCTTATTACGGGCGACCCGGAAAGCGTCTCTGAGCAGCTCAGTGACGCCGAATCCGCTGCGACTCGGAAGGGCAAGGGGAAGGGGCGGGAGGATAATGAAAGTGAGAGCGATGACGAAGAAGATCTTGTGAAGGTCCGGTCTAAGCTGTTCAGACAGAAGGGAGCTGGTAAGGATGAGGAGGTTCTGGCACTGAATGAGAGGTTAGAGGGATCCATCGTGAAGCAGGTGTGGAAGAGGAGTGGGCTCGAAAAGAGGAGGTTAGCAGAGATATGGTACGGCTTTCCTTTCCTCCTTCCCTCACTGTCGCGCTGAGCTGAGGACAGGAATGAATGTGATCCGACCCAAAGTGGCTTCCTTGACATAGACGCCTTCGTCAAGGGCATGTGGCGAATAGACGAAGAACTTCGACGGGCCCAGTCTCAGCTGCTCAGATCTGCCGCCAGCCCTGTTATGCGAAGTAGCTCTGCCAACTCTTCCCGGACCTCCCTCAATTCTCATATGTCTCCTACATCCTCAAAGCACAGTTCCTTCGCATCTACGGTTTCGGGATGGCAAGGTGTACCATTGCCCACAACGATCTCGCGTCAAAACTCTGTCACATCCCAGGCGAGCATTCAAACGACACCCGGACCGAGGACAGCAGCATACCATAAACTCACTGGAGTAACCGCGTCGACATCCCCGCCTCCAGGCTCTTTCGGTCATAACAACAGCATCAACGGCTCGTTGAACGGGTACGGTCGAGCAGGTGCATCAGCGTATACTGGCAACAACTCTTCTGGCAACACATCATATGGTACAGGCTACTCTGTGTACGGAGGGGAGCGTGGTGGTGGCAGGGGTCTCAGTGGAGGCAGCGGAGCTTTGAACGTCAAGAACCTGATTGACAAAGGGTCAGCTACTATTGGGCCGCTGACAGTCACGGTTCCTAGTGCTGTGAGGAATCTGCTTCGTGGGTCGTAGCCAGTGTAGGTAATTACCCAGTGTTCTGACTTGGATCGGCGCCACCTCCATAAACTTTGTTTTCGTCGTTTCTTCTATTTATTTTGTGCGCTCTTTTTTCCCAGCGCCAGTGACAGCAGTTTCTGACAGGCTTTGCTTTCTGTCCTTCACTCAATCACTGCATGTTCATACATAGGATACACCGCTTCTTTATTCAGCTAGATACCTTTAGTTCATCTATCCAATGAGTAACGGTGCTTGGTCAAGTCTACAGTTCAGGGCTTCCATCCTTCTCCCTCCCAGCTTTCCAGTCAATGAAGCATGCATTGCCAAGCTCTTTTCCAAGAGCCAGAGCAAAAGGAACTGCAACTGCATTGCCAATCTGCTTGATTTGCTGCAAATGAAGTCAACCAAAAGAATATCTAAGGTGAGAATCCACCCACATCGGCAATGACTTTCTGTGGGTTCTCCGTGATATCATACACTGAACAGAACTCATAGTCATCAGGAAAGCCTTGGGCACGTGCACATTCTCTGACTGTGTAGATCCTTCGCTGTAAAGGATGCAAAGGCCAGAGCTCCTTCAAGTTGGGTGCCATGTTTGTCATGGCACACTTGAAATACTTGTTGCCCCCAACTCGGCCAAAGAAGGCTAGTCAAAGACAAGAAGCCAGCCAGTCAACGTCCAGATAGAAGATTCATTAGCAAAGAGGACTTACCCTTGTTAGTCTGCCGCCCTCCTGGTTTTGCATGGTCAAGCCAGAGACTGACAGGTGTATCACGATGGTGCGCATCAGGCTTGAGTGGCACAGCAACTGTGCGCTCAACCTGATTTGCACCAAAGCGACTTGTATAGTGCCCAGTCACTCCTTCATCTCCACCCCTACAAGCCTTGCTTTTTCCCTTACCATTCCGATCCTCATCTGCCACCACCATATTTCTTCGGAGCCACTGTTGGTACCTGTTCTGTGGTGGTGTAGCATACTCGGCTCCACCAAGGTACCCAGCAGGGTGATGGGAGTCAACAGATTTGACTGCATCCATTCTGAGAATTGGGGTACCAAACCAATCTCTACTCTTGTCTGCATCTTCTAGCTCAGAAAATTGCTTCTGGGACATTTTGCTGTGCAGAGTAGATGGTATTTTCCTGGATGGAAATCAGATAGTGAACAACACAAGATATAGAAGAATTAGTTGAGTTCAACATACCAATCAAATGCGGGCTAAGAGACAAAGAAGAGGGGTTCAATATCAATGAGTGTAATGTGTTTGTAAAGACAGGACATACCAAATCCCCAATGGCATCGAAAACAGTCCGCATTTCAAAAGGCGCACACTGATGGAATAGCTCAAAGTCTTTCCCATCATTGTTCACCAGCCTCCCTTTCCACCTCGACACCGTTGGTATCTTCATTGTTCCACCATGCTCATTCATGAGCACCTTCAGCCTTTGACCGCCCTTTGGAAATGCATACACAGGGACAGGGAAGCTAGGCAAAGTCAGACCTCGTTGAGCACCAATGAAGATGACACGGTTTCGGGACTGTGGCACGCCATATTGTGCCGCTTGGAGCTGCTTGATCCGCACTTGATATCCCAGGGATATGAGAGTCCTCATAATGAACTTCACCATACCCATAACAATTGTTTTTCCATCTGTCAACTTGCTGACTCGCCGGTCTTGGAGCTTGTAGTCAAGAATGCCAACCACATTCTCAAGAAGGAAATACTTGGGTCGATAATGCTCAATGTAACTGAGCATGTTGCATGGCATAGTCGACCGAATGTCATCTGCTCTCTTGAGTGAATGGTTGTTAGCATGATGTTCATCGTATAAGCAGTAACACTTACTCGGCTATGGTTCATCCGACTGAATGCTTGGCAAGGGGGCCCTAGTATTGAACAAAAGCGTCAGGGTGGAAGACATTGGCAGAAATAGTCATTACCTCCAAAAATGAAGTCAATCTGGTCACCCTTCTTGGGCATTTCTGAACACTTGCTGCCGTTGGGCCCATCCAGAGCTTCTAGCATATTGGGCTGCTCTCCATTATCCCTTTCAACAACATAGCGGAGAAGACTATTTGTGTCCTGACAGAAAACAGTTGTATGGGGGTGGTTCTTTCTGTACATGCATTAGTCAGATGGAGTGTAGTATGCTGAAAAGAAAGTAAAATGCTCACTTGAATGTTTTTGCAGCAGATGGCATGAACTCAACAGCATATTGAGTATCCACAAAGCCAGACAGCTCCATGCCATAGCCTAGACCACCAGCACCCGCAAACAGTTCCATACCCACCAGCTTTTTAGCTGATGCCAGAAATGTCTGCTTCTGTTCAAGCTCAGCATCCTTCACCGTTGAGCACCTAGCACATATTGCCAGCTCCCCTGATCGTAGTCGTCGTAGCTTTCCCCTGTCAAGAATGCTGTTGGTAAAAAAGTGATCATCATGCTTGATCCAATTTTCAATGGAAACCAAGTCATGGCTTTTAAACTGTTGGATGTAGCAATGCCCACTCAGGAGGGTGGGAGAGACATCATGAACTACCATGTCATTGTCTGATGTGAGGACAAGGCGGCGCTGAGACAGTAGCAGTTAAATGTTAGCATAAGGAGTATCAGAGCAATAGAATCAGTGAGCACACCTCATCAAAGAACAAACCAACATTATCAGAATGTGAGAATGGCTCCACAGCACAAGCTTTCTCAAGCTCAGTGTGCCTCTTGTGATGGCGAATGGTGACTGTTGGGGTATGATTTGGCTTCTTGGTGTCAAAGCCCAGGACTTCACAGACATGAAGCAGTTTACTCTCTGAGCTACTGTCCACTGGGAGGATGTAGACAAAATCACCAACATGATAAGCTTCACCACCGTATGACAGGACACCATCACAGAGAGTCGGTGTCTGCTTGAGAGCCTCCACTTGCAGTTCTTGACATGAGTAGCAATGAGGGGTTTCAAGGGAGTCCTCAAAAACTGGTGGGAAGTCGGTGAATTCACCAAAATCATGATGGTAGAAAAGACTGTGGCACAATGTTAGAAACTGGTGCAAACTGTATGTTGAGAGGAAAGGCTCCTACCCAGAATGGAAGTTGTTCATATCCAAGGTGGCGTCATCCAAGGGCTCAGGGTCACCCATCTTCAAGAAGGTGACGATGCACTTCTGGTAGATGGCGTCCAAAGAGATGTCATTGCACATCAACACTGGGTAAAGTGCCAGAGGGTGGGAGAGTTCATTGAGTATTGTTTTCGACCCATGAAGGTACCACTGTGCATGGAACTTTGCCGCCCGTTCTGCGGTTTCATAGAAGTACTTGATCTGGCAGAACCTAGCGGTTTACAAGATATAAGGGCTTCTGTAAGTCAAACCAGGCTTGACACTGCACTTACCACATTGTGTTACCCCAAACATTGGGCGACCAACCATAATTAAACCTTCCATTGAAATCAGGATCTGGGATGACCATAACAATGTCACCTGTCTTTGACATGGTGAGTAAGAGCTGAAATGCAAGAAGAAATGCTTACCTTATACAGAACACCTTCTATAGTCACTTCACTGAAGTATCCTTCATGCCCAACATCTGTCCCAGGCTGGATTGAATCTACAGGTATTGGCTTTGATAAGGTGAAATTGTCAATTGCCATCTTGTGAATCTTGGCCTTGGCAATCTTTGAGCAGCGATCAGCCTCAGGAATCTCCAAGGCTTTACTGTGCGACTCCATCTTGACTGAGAATAGATTGCATGATAGGTTGCTGACAATAGGAGTGGTGTAAGTTGTGGTCTGGTTGATCCGGTGGTTGCGATCCTTGACCGTCACTCTAGGCTCTTTGGATCCCTGTACCCCCTCATGCTTCTTGTTCACTTTGGGCAAGTCATCAGCCACCCCAAACAGGGTATTGAGTTTCCGGACAAGAGGAGTGCGAGCAATTTGGAGCTCATCAGCAAGGTCTGCCAAAGTTGAACAAAGATAAGGATGCTTTTGACAAAACATGAGCTGGGGTTCTGTGGAAACCAAAGCAGGCACATACCACGTGCTCAGAATGATAGTCATTTTCATCCAGCTCCCTGCCTAGAATTTGTGTGGCAGCTGAAGGTAGCTCAAGCATCCGGTCAACCGTTGATATCTCAGCACAGAAGGCAAGCTCATCCAGTTTTGGGTTCCGGAGAAGCGAGAATAAGAGGAGGTGGGTCACTCGGTGCATCCTCCAGTAAGGACAGAAAAAGGCTGAGTATTCCTGTGACGGGTATCCCAGGATGTACCATGCATGCTGTGTGCAGACATATATCTTCCTGGTACAACCAGGCCAGTCAGCTGGAAGGCATAGTGAGGGCGAGCCAGCAGACTTACCCATCAAGGGTGACAAGCTTAGGCCCATCTACAACAGGATGTTGTTCAATGTGGTGAACATTGAAGCAAGTGATGCGGGTTGTTCTGACCCGGTTATGCCAGGACTCCACACCCAGCTCGACTTCATCGTCTGATGCATCCTCTGGAGACTGTTCTGTCCAAGGCCTAACTTCCCCAGACGCTGCGTAGTCACAGCCACAAGGAAACCCCTCAACCCCAAGGCCCTGCAAAAGCTCAGTTGTTGGGATAACTTCGAATGTGTGCATGTTGTAGATGGTGAAGTTGTCAAGGAGTCGAACTGGGACATCCCTTTCTTCATCGATGTCGCTGTCGCCTTCTTCATCGTCCGAATCCGAGAGCGGGTCTTCACCTTGGATCTTGAGGTCGGCCGACTCCGGGATCTCGTCCACACTGACCTCATACCTGTACAGTGCTGAATGGGAATAATGAGTTGCGTCGGATAAGCCAGCAGGGAGGGCATAGGTTGCACACCTGCGTCACCCTCATCGAGCGAAGGAAAAGATGACACCCTCGACGCGGCCCGTGAGGTCTTAGGCGGTGTAGCCTGTGCTTGATTACTTGCATCTGTATCGATGCCAGACGAGGGGTATCCCTGCTGGAAGGAGTGGATAGGTTAAGATGTGAGGCAATCTTTGCCAAAGCCGTCGACTGATACTCACCTTAGAACTTTGGAAACTCTCAGATGCAGTCGGGGAATCCGCTCGGGAGCGCGTGCCATCTTGGATCTGTATAGTTTGACATAATGAGAGGTGCATTCTCGGTAGGGTTGGCAAAGATCACTCACAGAGGAAGAAGAAACCATACTAGGGCTCCGGAGCCTCATCCTGCCCCTCTTCCTTGGCGAGAGGTCCAACCGTTTCGAAATGGTTGAGGGACTATCACGGCTTCGCTTCACTCCTGCCCTCTTTGGGACTTCCACGCCGTCAAACACCAGACGACCAGGGGGTCGCATGGGAGATGTCATTGGGGAGTACACGCGGGGGATACAAGATAGCTTGACTTCGAGGGGAGGCACGATCAACGAAGTGTTGTTCAGGAAAAGCAAGTTAGAGCGCGTCTAATGTAAAACCCAGGTTTGGTTGGGAACCGGTCAGATCAACACGACCAAACCCCGGGAATCAATCTCGCCTGTCCCGCCAGGTACAGGTCAGTAGAACTACACTTTTTCGGCCTGTACTGCTTAGTTTCAGGCGGAATGGAACGAAGGTGGAATGGCCTCTAGCAACCTGGACCCACCTTTGGCGCTGAAGCTGACAAACAATTCCTCCGAATGGCTCAGATCTTTGGAAGCGCTCGACGGCTTATATAGTTGCGACTCATGCCGGGAAGGCATTCGATGAGATATGCGATAGTATATTGAAGCGGTAGGATAATTAGTCTACTCGGGGGGGATGAAAGGACTCCTGCGGTAAGCGGGGGCCTCAATAATGGGTGGCAAGGTCTTGGCGAGCGCTTCCGTGCCGGCGGGGAAAGGCAGATCATCGACACCCTTGGGAAGTATCTTATCGTTGCGGCCCTTCGCAGCATAAGCCTTGCCTTGAGCCATAATTTTCTTCGCGTCACGGACATAAACAGGGGTGTCGTCAACGCCTGGAACAGCGCCGCGAACAAAGATAAGGTTGAGGCTGGTGTCGACTCGGATAACGGCGAGGTTCTGGACAGTGACCTGATTTCCGCCCATATGTCCGGCCATCTTTTTGCCAGGGAAAACTCTTCCGGGATCCTGTTGCAGATGTTAGCCTGGTGACGATGGAACGAGGAGGACCACTTACTTGGTGCTGACCCGTAGAGCCTGCTGAACGATGCGATATTGACACACCGTGAGATGCTGCAAGACCACCGAAGCCCCACTTCTTCATAGTACCCTGGAAACCCTTTCCAATCCTATGTAGCGCGTCAGAGAGTACTCTGAGCCGGCCGGACAAAGCAAACATACGAGGTTGCAACACAGTCCACGTATTGACCTGGCACGAAATGGATCGCGCTGAGGGTGGTTCCTGTTACAANGTGAGTCTTCCGCACAGTGAAAGACGCGTTGCACTCACCAACTGGCAGATGTGCGTCGGATGTAACAGGGAATTCCTTCACGTATTGCTTCGGGGGAACGTTGGCTTTCCTGAAGTGACCTAGCATTTGTCGCGTTACGGTTTTCGCGGGCTTATTCACTGCCGCGACTTGAACCGCATGATATACAGTGTGATCAGGCTTGGGGACCTTGATGTTCTTTGTCACCTGGCAGTCCGCGACCTGCAGCGCCGGAATGAGGAACGCCGCCATGACAGAGCAACAATGCCACGCACCTGGAGAATTGTAACAGGAAACTTGACGCCTTGGTCATTCCACATAGACGTCATCCCCCGCTTCAAAGCAATGAGACCCGTCCTCGTTGACTTGGGGGTCCACCGTGACTTCTTGGGTTCCGCCTCTGCTTCCGGCGCGTTGCTGGTGGAGGCCTCTGTCTCGGGCCGAGCATGCCGGCAGAGAGATGTGTAGACAACGCGTCTGGCAGACCGTTGGGGTGGTCCTGCGTTGCAGGACAACCCATGTCCGCAACATTTGGAAAAGGAACAAGGGGGTAGTCGGTGAGTGAGGAGAGAACAGCTGCCCCGCCAAAATCTGAGCGTGAGAGACCTCGAGCCAGATTTGGCGGTGGGCTCGGCAGCAGAAAGTAACTCTGCTTGGTTCCTGTCAAGTCCTCAATTTGTTTTCCCTAGATTCTTCAATTCAAATGGCATGGATTCCTGGCCTTACGATGACAGACATGCCAGCCAGGCGCCTTCACATAAAGGCAGGGCTGCTTCCCAGCCTTCGCGAGACTATCCCTACTTGCAACAGGGTATGGTTGGCGCGGTGACTTTGGCTGAGGGAGGCCGGCGCTTCCAGTGGTCATTTCTGCGGAATGAAGGTCAGTTTGCTATGACCCAAGTTATAACCCCTGACATAAGCGCTTGTAGAGTCCAACAGGCCGTGGCGTGCTGCCAAATCTTTCAAAGTGTTCCCTGAAACAAGAGGTCCACCACCTCCCAAGTCAACTTTTGGTCCTAAGCTATCCGCTCAGCACGGTGTACGACGCGTCCGTCGCCTCTGCTTTACCAGGACGCTCACGAAACTCGATCCAGGCCAATTTTATACGAACGTGTATGCCAGACGCCGACATACCGATGGAACTCATCCGAGGACAGCTCGAGGAAGAGCATGCCCAGTCAAGCGCCGTGGAAGCTTTCGACCCCTACATCGGCAATACCCTTGTTTCGACGATACAGAAAACCACCACTACCACAGGCATCGGGTTCCTCGCGTTTCCCATGGGTGATGTCATGTGTAACCTTAGTGAGTATCCTAGCTGTACTTGGAGTAAGCACCCGATATCAACTCTGCTTACAGATTTATCCACGGTGAACGTATCGAAGCAGAGCGGCATCTGCATTAAGCCAGTCACAGACCCCATACGCGTTTTTGATACGCCTATCCAGCAAGTGGTCGCTGGACCTCATGATCTTGGCCATCTTCTTGCTGTCAGAACGTATGCCTCAACAAATTTCCTTCGCTTGAACAAGTCCCCGGAACAGCCAGCCTGGCAAGTTGAGAGTGGCACAAGGCTTACCGTTGAAGACACTGATGGGGGCGAGGTGGTTGACATAAAGCTGAAGCTTGACTGTGCACTCGTCGTCAATGATACCGGGTCTCTATACATGACGCGACCGTTTAGTCATAAGCCGAAAGTGTGAGTCTGCTTACTTTTGGGAAGATCAGTATTCATTTCGACAGAGCGCGTTTGGGTCAGATGTCGGGAATGCAGGTGAAGGACCCAAACTTTTGGAGACTGGCTTGGGACCTTGCTCCCAATTCAGGCTTCATTATCTCGAGCGATGGTGTGTCCGCTTTTGACCTACGGGTGAGTTGTTCGTCTTTACCTATCTGGAGAGTCGGTCTCACGTGAAACAGAGTCAAGGCGCCCCAAGAAATTACTTCGAGTTAAAGACAAGTTCTGACTTCCTCACATCTGTCGAGGATTGCGATACCCGCGGGATCATACGCCTGTGCTCAACTAACGAAGTTTTCTGGCTAGATAGGCGGAACATGCGGAGTCCTCTATTGTCTGTTCGCCATTATCGGCAGTTTGACAGGTACCTCTCTACAACGACTCTCGGGGCGAGGTACACTTTCCTTTCATCAAGAAGAAATAACTTGGTGTCCGTATACGACGTCTCTCAATCCTCCGACCAACTTTTACACACGCGCGGCGAACCGTCCGGCATTCTACTACCCTTTTCCCCTCCTGAATGTGCTGGCCAGACCTTTGTCCAGTCGCCCTTCGTTAGTGACGATACCAATGCAACTGTGCTCAAACTCACCAGCAGAGGCGCGATTTTTGGATGCACTCTAAGCTCCGAAATCCTGGATGAATCCGTTGTCGCCGTGAAGTACACTTCAGCACTGAGAGCGATTGAAGGGCAGGTGTGGGACGAGAAGGATAACCTCATGGCGGAACAGGATCGCACGCAACTCGATATGTCGCCTGCATACGAAAGTGAGTGTATCCTGCATTTTGTTGCCATATCTTACCGTCATCTACAGAACTCTTTCTGAATCATACCCAAGGAGTTGATCGACGAGAAGAAGAAGAGGCCTCGCAGGTTTACGAGTTGCTAGATCTCATGCCCGGGTACTTTCAGAAAACGGATGCGGTCTCGGAGCAGATGCTGACAACGTAGGCACTGTACCGCTCAGGATGTTCTCACTCTAACAGTTCGCAGGTACGATATAGCCTTCCGTGCTGGAGACGAGCCGAAGGACTCGAATCGTTCTGATTTTTTAACTGGCAGCGTTCTCAGTTCGCAGAGGGGGTTTCGCGCCATTCGACAAGGCCGACTTGATCCTACATCACTCGTAACCCAAGCTTCATGGCATATGGATCTTGCTCCCACTCTGCAACAACTTGGATTGCCTGGTGATAGCCTTGAAGGCGAAGGCGGAGACCCTTTTACCAAGTTCAACCTTATTGATGGTGATTCGCGAACAGGCCCTTCGCTGCGGTTGGAGAAACGGTCTCGCGAACAGCTTGAAGTGGATCTCCGCCTATCCCGCAATGTCTTCTCTGCGCAGCCCTTCGTGAAGCTCGGCGAGGTGGATCAGAGCCTGGAAACTATGACCGAGGCCCTTTCGCTAGGTGATGGGCCTCCGGACGTCGATTTTGGGTACCTTCAACCAACCATAGGTAAACGAGAGGATGAGGGCGATACAATTGAAGGCGACGAGACACAGGATCTTGGGATGGGTGTAAAGTTGCTATTGAAGGACTGGGAGCCGTACTCCGACCTCGCAAACTACGTCTACCGTGACCCTTATAATACTGTGGGGGGCAAAGTACCACTAGGGCGCCCAGCAGCAAGTCCGACCGCCG
>JANDKE010000323.1:9524-27780 GCA_027627275.1 Coprinellus aureogranulatus
CNAANNANNCAGGCGATTTAATAGGCGGTACAACCCAGCGTCTAGGTACGATTGTAGGACGATTCACTGGCAGCTACTGGCAAAGTGAGAGTGGTCCAAGGAAGGATTCCAGGGATTCCTCGACTCCTCGTACAGTGGCGAGTAAGGCGTCAGAAGGGGTTAACCCCGTTTTCGGGGGACCACCTGGGAAAAAATGCGGTGAATCCAACTAGGCCACAGATGATGGATCTAGGGACACTGGAGGGGTACTACTGGATGACCAGGAGGCAAAACTATTCCTTCTAGCCGACTCGAACGACTGACCTCGTCATTACTAGTGACGCGCTCTACCAACTGAGCTAAGAAGGACTTNGGTTGTCTTNTNGTTTTGGCTTTAGGNCAGGNCTTNNCAANTTCTCCCGGCGATCAAACGCGACATCCGGAAATCAACTGCGCCTCCACGTCCNTTGCTCTTGACCTCCACGTCGGTTATGCAGCAATGCTCCAGTACCTCGCCGGACAAGCCCAAGACTTTGTATTGAACGTACTGGCTTCTGGGCCAATTCCTCAACATGTCGCCTTTGTAATGGATGGAAATCGGCGCTATGCTAGACAACGCCAGAAACGGGTTCAGGATGGTCATGCAGAGGGGTTTGTTGCGTTGAGAAGGGTGAGTTCATGATCGGTTNTCAAGACTNNGCANGACTNANACNGNGAACNNNTCAGATACTAGANGTNTGCATGAAGCTGAAGATCAAATGTGTATCNGCGTACGCATTCTCGATTGAGAACTTTAAGCGCTCGCCGGAGGAGGTAGAAGCCTTGATGGAANTGGCAGAAAAGAAGCTNTTGGAGTTGTGTCANCATGGGTGAGTGCTCACGACATACGAAGTATCAAGGCGCCTTATGAGACCGTCAGAGACCTGTTAGACAAATACGGCGTCCGACTTAATGTTATAGGACGAAAAGATCTTCTGCCTCNCCATGTTCGCGCTGCTGCNGACAAGGCAGAGTATATNACGCGAGATAACAAAAAGTNCGTAGTCNCTAACCCAAGTACGGACAGATTAAACTAATTNTNGNAGTTCCATCCTCAACATTTGCATGCCTTACACNTCTCGCGACGAAATAACGACTGCAGTNGAAACGACCGTCAGACAGTCGCTGAANGCAAAGTCACCGAAAGACATGTATGTCGCTCGCGCCGAATCACAAGGTTTTACTCNCANTGCCANTTCGTAGCCATATCTCAGAGGAAGATATTGATCGTAACCTACTTATATCCCTGGGCGACAGTCCCCCTCTCGACATCCTCGTCAGNACGAGTGGTGTCAAGCGGCTCAGTGACTTNATGCTGTGGCAGGTNCGTTGANAGTGAGATGCTTCTANACAGACGCTGACAGTTTCTCGCAGTGCTGCGAAGATACCCAAATCCAATATACCGATACCTATTGGCCGGACTTTGGCCTCCGAGAACTCATTCCCATCTTACTCGATTACCAGCGGCGCGAGTGGCGTAAACAAATTTTGGGGTCTCAGAATATACAACAGTGACACGCCCTTTATAATTCATCGGGATGCAGCCCACGGAAACNNTCAAGAGTCCTGCTCGAGCTGTTCNGGCTCATAACACTCAGACCAATTCTCTCCATGCACAAACGTCCTCAAATCCAGCTTCACCGACACCTCCGAAATGACAGCAGTGTTCCTCGGCCACCAAATCCCACTCCGACACCAAGGTGGCACCCACAGCAACAAGCACTCCTTCTCCTCCCTTCTCGACTTCACGATCCACCCATTGCGGTACCCAGCGTTATCTGAAAACTCGGCTGGGCGAGCACCAACGAAACAGCCCCGGATATCGACTGAAGAGACATCCCATACCCGAATTGCTTCGTCCCCAGAGCCTGACACTAGGCGCGTGCCGTCGTGGTTGAATGCAATGGAAAATACTGTTGCTGTGTGCCCTTCCAACGGGCCTAATGCTAGGTCGCCTGTGTCTACATCCCAGATCTTGATCGTTTCGTCCGCGGATCCGGAAGCGGCGTATTGTCCGTTTGGCGAAACGGCGAGGCAAAGTATAACGTCGTGGTGCGCCTCATCCAGCTTCCACACCAACTCCCACGTCTCGAGATCCCATAGCGCAAGGGAATGCGTATGAGCTTGGTTGTCGTGGTCGATATGGCTGGAACTGGCTAGCAGCCTCGCCGAGTCCTGCGTGAATGCAACGCTGTTGACGATGCTCCCGTCGAGAGTTACTCCTTCTCCCAGTGCATCGCCTGTGGATGCATCGAGGATGCACATAGTGCCGTCGTTCGATGCGGAGGCAATCTTCGTGCCGTCGATGGAGACTGCGACAGAAGTGATCCACCCAATATGTGGTATCAGAGGTCCCAATACCACCTCCCCTGCAATCCGTATCCCACACCCTAATTGTCTTATCGTGCGAGCTGCTGACAAGGCGGTTGTCCTGAGGGAGGAAGTGGAGGGAAGTGATTCCTCCAGTGTGCCCACGCAAGAGCTGAAGCAAGGCGCCTGTTGTACTATCCCAAACACAGACGTCTCCGTCNCCGTCCCCGCTTGCNGANGCGATGAACTGGCCATCCNAAGAATATGCGACAANGTCGACCCCACTGCGNTCGCTTGGAGGGTCTGGGAACCGGAACCAGTGGTGCCCATCCAAGTCTTGTCGATGGAACCGAGCGTCCTGGATAGGCTCTCCGGTTTCCGCGTCCCANAGGCGGACGGTCTCGTCGTCCGAACCTGACACGANNCTAGTCCCATCAGGGGAGAAGGCGACCGCCTTGACGTTGTCTTGGTGNGCGGGGATGTCGAGGAAAGGGGTNAGGGNGTANGGTTGGGGCTGCAACTCGGCGTCCCACACTCTCAATGAGCGATCCAGCGAACTTGACAAGATACGNTGACCTTTCGGCGAGAAGGCTACGGACGTGACACCGCTCTGGTGACCGGTGAACGGCTCGCACAGGATNTCCCCTGTTNCCGCATCCCAGAGGATNAGAATACCATCCAGGCTTCCCGACACNANGCGAGTTCCGTCAGGGGAGAANGNGATCGAGGTGACCNCATCTGTATGCCCTTCCAGAGGGCCAACGACGATCGCACCGGTCTCNACNTCCCATATNTGGATCGTCTCATCCTGTGATGCAGATGCGAGGCGNCNTCCATCCGGAGAGAATGTGACGCTCGTCACAGAGCCCATGTGCCCTTCAAATGGCTCACTATGGACCAATTCGCCGGTTGAGGCCTCCCAGATACGGACGGTCNTGTCCACGGACCCCGATGCTATCTTNCCACTGCNNGGAGAATATGCGATGGTGGTGACGTCGCCTTTATGGCCAGCCAGTACCNGGAGTANCNGTCCGAACGANTCTGAGCCTGGGTTCTNGACGTCCCANATCCTCACGCAGCCNCCGGAGGTCGATNCAAGGTGCCAAAGCCTGCCGTCCTNACCGTCGAGNAANGTCACTGCNGTCACAGCACATTCATGTTCCTCAGACGGATNACGGAGGTCNGCAAGGAGNTCACCGCTCTCCGTGTCCCAGATCTTGACAGTGCAATCGTCGGACCCCGACGCGAGGAGNGTACCGTCTCCAGAAAACGCAACTGTGCCAATGAAGCCTTGGTGCTCTTCCATNGGTCCCGTTCGGATGTCGCCGGTTTCTGCATCCCAAATCATGATAGTCTTGTCGNTGGACCCAGAGGCAATAAGCCTTCCGCCGGGGGAGAANGCGGCNCAGTTCACGGCCNCTTCGTGCTCGTCCACTGTGAAGACAACCCTGGGCCATTCGAGGAATTTGGTCTCCTCCACCTGGACTATACGAGGGAACAGGCGTCGGAATCTTTGAGCGACTTTGGAATTGGAAGGAGCGAAGGGGAGTGCAGAGATGTAGATGTGGGGAAGGGATTGGTGCATNACACTGGAGAATGCGTCCAGGAACTTCAGCGCGTCAACGATGAACTCCACGAAGCTTTCGTCTGCNTGACCCTGGAAANNGTTCTCAACCGAAGCGTTCATTGTACNCAGCAGGCAGACACTTACCTGGCACCAGTTTAACAACGCCCGGAGNGCNGAGGGTGCGTCGTAGACATTTCCACACGCGCTGAGCACCTCGAGCCAGAAGAGGAACTTGTCCAGNATGACGACCCTGATTTGCTGAAACAGCTCTTCATCCCAAGGAGTGACTTGCACATGGTACATCCAGAAGCGACATGCGTAGCCCAGCGTCGTCGCCTTCATTGCGCCTTCTAAGCCCTCNACCGNGACGTTCTTCACATGGCTGGATCGAAAGTGGGAGACGTTGAACCTCAGCTCTTCCACCATGACTGTCAGNGTGAANTGNGCCATATTNCTCTGCTCGGTAGGNTGGTCAACTCTGAAGTTGGGAGGGCAGCCGGCATCAAGCAAGAATTCGACGAAGGATTCATGACTGAAAGTCAAGATCCCGGANGCCATGTCCAGCGGATCCAGCACAGAGTCAATCCCGCGNAAGATGTGGTCAAACCTGCTAGGTTCTTGAGGTAACAACCGCCTNAGCTGCTTCTTNGTCAAGGGCTCTTTTGCNAAGATAATGGCGCCGACGAATTGACGAAACGCCGTTGAGACAGCAGGAGTTGGCTGTGGAAAGCCCCAATCCAGGACTGTTGTATACAGAACAGACATATCGCCCAGACTTGTCCCAGCCAGCAATGATTNCAANTGCTCGACTGGCTCGCCGAGTTTGATGTACTGGATAGCGGTTTTGGCCCAGAGAAAGAGCCCTGCTGCCCGTTCCGTCAGCAGGTNGACAATCTCGCTGCCAGGCCAATCCCGGTCGAGCGATTCGTATTTCCCGGCAATCTTCGCGAAGTGTTTCCGGAAGAACAGGCGGATATCTTGGAGGGCGGCGGGGGAGTTTGTGCCAAGAGACAAGTCAATCACCTCAGACACATCCCCAATCTTGTATTGAATATCCTGCTCTATTCTGCTGGTGACTATGAGCTTGAACTCTGGAGGGAGATTCTTCCACCGCCTGATGGTTGAGAGGAGGCCGTCTCTGTCCTCTGAGGATATCCCNTCGCGTCCACCGCACTCGTCCGCCGCGTCAATGACGACCCACAGGGACGACGCCCCGGCGGTATGCTGCTGGCTCCAGCCTGCGCTTCGATTGGCTCCTCGATGAGCTCGCGGAACAGCGCCTTGACGTTAGAGGTTTCGATATGGTCGATATCCAGCTCTTCGTCCTTCAGCTTATCCAAGATGGCTTTGCGTATAGATGGGTAAAGCTTTGCAAGTTCGTAAGCAACATTTCTCCAAAGAACGTTGGGGGTGAGTGCCGTGGCTTTCTCGCGCTCGAATATGAACTTGGCACCAAGTCGATTTCGCCTAGCCAGATGGTTCATGACTGTGGAGGCGATCGACGACTTCCCGACTCCAGGAAATCCACGGATCCAGAGTATGTTAGGAGCCTTGAGGTCGTCGAGCCACTCGTCAATTTCCCCCAGGACNTCTAAACGCGTTCCTTCCATACACTGCGTTGCNGGTCGTGGCACCTCGAATCCCTTCGGCTTCAACACCTCCAGAATGTTGCTGTCCTCGGCTGATGCTATTCAAAGAGTAAGCGTCNCCGAAGGCAGATCAATAGATGAAAACATGCGTACCCAGGTGCTTCACAATCCAATCCACATCCCCGGTTGCTTGCACAGATAAACCCCTATCGAACTGATGTTTGAAAACCTCGAACTTCTTCCGAAGAGAGTCCAGCTCGTCCTCNAAAAATGGTGCGTCTANCACTTTCTCTAACGATGCTCTTCGTCAGCGGANTTCCACAGATACTTNCATNGATCGAACTGACCTNTCAACGTTCGATTGGTATATTTGATAATGAAGTTGGTGGTGTCCTCCATCAGGGGGACNACTTCTTCGAGGGCCTTCTTCAACTGNTGAAGGCGGGCGAACTGTTCGACNTCNTGAACATATGATAGTGTCCTTGCCATGTCGTCCGCGAGGCTAATCACAGTCCTATCTATGTTCTCCCGCTCCTCTAANTGCTGTGCATCGTTAGGCTAAAANAGCNNGGATGCGGGGAGAAAGGGCTCACTTTCCACAGCACCTTCACCGAACTTAAAACTGCTTTNGCAATGGGGTCTATCTGAATGAATTAAGTCTAAGNGATGGGGTCCGATGGTNGATGGGGTAACGCACTTCGCTGATTGCGGCTCCATAGGCCAATAGTTTNTCAAGGAAATCGCGAGACTTCCCTAGACGTGAAAGAACACTGCGAAGCTCCTTGGCTTTATCCCTNGCAATGTCAAGATTGGCCTGTAGGGACCCAGGCTCCTGATCNGGGAGATGGGAAANCGAATAAAACAGNGAATGNACAACTTACGGCTATGAGGTCNAGGATTATGGTGGGATCTTCTCGAAGTATCGTCTCTGAGGGAACGGTGGTTGGGGAGGGTTAATAGGGGCNATAACTNTTCATCACGTACGGTAGGTCATNGTATCTTCGTCCTTCACTGAATCCACAAGGTCTTCAAAAGTGACACTAGCCTCGGCCATCACAGGCGATTTAGGCCATCCTCTCCGCCTGCGAAGTTGGAGGGTGAGGCGTGTATTCGCTCGTATGGTTCTGNACATTTGAATTGGCGTGGGAAGGGAGNGCNAGCGCNAAAGGTTGACCTACAGGTGTGGCTGGATATCCCAGCGAAGATCCGCTGCTGCATCNACGATATGATCATACACAGCTGGTAACTTCACGAAGTCCTCGCCATTTACGATCAACTTCAGAGANATGGGCTTCGTTGGTTGTTTGGCGCCCAGCGAGACAGATACACCTAAAAACCTCAGTAACANCGCAGTTCATTTCATATAATCAAGGGGGACTAACCAGAAATCCGCACAGATTTCATCGTTGGGCTATTCCTATTTGAGTGAGATGTCATGTTCACCGGCTGGCTCGGCTCCAAATCCGAGAAACCAGGGATCGGCGGTGAAAATGTGGGGTTGAGCAGCGTCGATGTATCCGATGACGAATGCAGGGACCAAGAGCGAGGAAACGATTTGCTGGGTTTTTTCATGGGCGGCGGGCTAAGCAAGGGGTTTGTGNGTAATTGCTGTTCTGACTGAGTCCTCCATTCCCCTCCCAGCTCTTCTGCGCTGCTCAGGGACTTATTTTTAGACCGTGGACTCCTCCTGAAAATGGATGAGAATGGCGGGGAGCCCAACAAGCCTGGCGACTTCTTTCCGTCCGGAGACTTCATCGTTTAGTCGAAANGGGTAGAGGCNGGAGTGAAGGTTCCTTGAGACCGAGGATGGGCATGGACTGACCCGNTATCCTCCCGAGAACCTTTCAAGTACAGAGCAATGGTAGAGGAACGTGGTGAAGAGGCGGCTAGGGCGGTGCTCTGTATCACAGAGCACTTCGAAGCGTGTTTTGATGGAAACTCCATTCGTGGACNCCAGTATTCCGACCATGGAACGGGATCCGCGCTACATCTAGATATGTCACCGCAGCCACGTCGCTTTCAACGTCNGATAGACTTGTGCTCGAGACAGGAGCNNACGTATTAGGTGAATGAGAAGGGTAACTGAGCGACGACTCGGATGTAGTGGAAAGAACGCCATGAACCTTGGACTCGTCCTTGGGCTCAGGCCGCGCTTAGTCATAACTGATGCCAAGCANGCTGGTAACCCGCGGGGCATTAGGCGCCCAAGAGAACCCCATTGAGCNGTATGAGGGAGAATNCATGCATTCAGTGCTGAATGACTCAAACCCGGGCTTTGACTAGTCACAGCGAGCTCCCTAGATCCTTNACGTTCANTGTGTNGAATNCCAGNTTGGCGACNGCTTTCCGAAGTCCANCAGGCCTTNATTATTGANGGAAAAGGGTCATTCAAAGTGATTTCTTAAANGGGCTTCAAGGGCCTCAGAGGTATTGCAGGCGTATTTTCGTCAACATCTAAAGGAANGGCGGATTGGTACAACGCCACGTCACAGAAGGATGTGAATCCCATTTTCGCCCTAGCTTCCTCCCTCAGATGAAGGACCATCCGATTGCTGAGGATTGCGTGCATCGCAAANTTGAATCTGGAAGATGTTTAAGNTGAGCAAGGAGCGAGGNATCACCACTCNGGGTAGACAGCCCTAGANAGAGATCCGGTAACGTACGTATTCAACACAAATCTGAGGTTGGTCTGGCNCAATCAACCGGGTTGTCAGCATGGATGTGTTTCGGGGTAACATTTCGGGCATGNCTACCTTGATTGTCATNTGCAGTAACGCATTCANGATGGCCAGTACTGGAGAACGACNTGTTNAATGGAACTGAGCATAAATCAACCGGATCAACTTACTAGTGAGGGCGACAAAGTACAGCAACCCATCTCTATAGACTATCCTTCCCAGATGTCCCCCAGACGTCCCGTGNGTTCGTATACCNTAGTAAAAAGAGAGTGACATTATTACTGGGTCTTTCAGCACAGTATAACTCGTTCGAGAAATAAAAGACCACAAACCGACTTGCTCCAGGAAGATTAGGGCCACCGCGGACGTTGAGTATTTTGGCTCCGAGCGTATTGGTATGCAGGTGCTAATAGAGGGATACGGTGACAGATTATCTGATACGTGCTCCGTGAGTGATTGAGCATTTGAACCAAGTGGGGTTCGACTCACACAGAGCCGANAGGGAAAACATGATCATCAGAGCGAATGCAATTGTTCCTACTGTCTGAAAGCCCGACTTCAGTTTCATGTTCGAATTNAAATGAGCCAAGGAACTCACTATCCAGAACACGAGAAGGCACATACCCAGAGAGNTGTCGTTCCCGGACAGAGCCCACACTCTTGCAAATAAAAGGGCTGGAGGCGTTGCATTGTGTCAAAGACAGATGGCTACCGACTATNGAGAGTTTCAACGGACCTTCAGAGACTAGCACGGTNGCCACTCTACCACCTATGTGGATAGAAGTGAGCGTCTCTCCGAATCACTCCTTCAGGAGACAGATACCAGGTTGGCGGTACTNACANTTNGAGATGACGTTCATGGTATTGCATCTTGACGATTTCACAAGCCTGGCAGTGACCACGGAAACCCAGACGATATGGCGATTAAGGAAGTAAAGGACTTTGATGTACGACATTCGAGTAGGCCATATCAGCCTTACCTGGTGGTTCACCCAAATCAATGTCGCGCGGCAAATGGGAAAGCTGATGAATTTCAGACCTCCAGAGGGAGCGTAGCAAAGTACTCCGCGNTCTGACCNTTTCNTGTNAGTTGGTCATCTTGCGNTTGGAGGAANAGCTCACCAGCAACGCGAGTGTTGCAGCTGTGCATTACGATGACTANCAACACCCAGGAATGGANGAGTNGAGTTTGAATGGGCACGCACCGTCAAGGTACTACATACGAATNGTCAACACCGGAATACGCGGATTCACGGAACAANCTGGACTGGCAGGTGACGCACCTTGAGCAACTGCATGTTTTCCACGCTGGCGTACTCCTCCGCGAGGAGGACGTCGTTCCGGGAAGACATTCCTCGCCAGTCCCCGCCGCCAGGGGAGGAGACGCACCGGAAGGCGTCGTCGGTGTCGTCTCAGGCGAGGTTTGGAAGCGTGAGCGAGTTGTGGGGAACCAGAAAACGGGAGAACTGCCTATCGTCATATGTAGCCTCTCACGATTCGCCTCGGCATATGCCTGAGATTGCGATGGGGCCTGAGCACATGGTCAAGAGGACGGTTTGGTGTGGCGCCCGCCGCTGATCCCTAGTGATTTCTCCGCTCGCTTCAATGAGACAAGATTCGTTTGAAGGGTAACGACGTTGCCATGCAGGCTAGGAGTAATCTTGGCACTACGAGAGTGGGCAAACTATTAGCCAGTGCTAAGGCATGCCTGCATCCCCACTGGATCTTCTAGTGTCACCTCTTGAAAGCCCAGCCGTCATGCACACTGTAACGTCTTGCCGATAGATAATCTCAAGAACTGGGCCCGGACCATCCAACTGCTATCCAAATAGTTGTATGGGCATTTCGTTTGTTTGATGACCGTGCGCCGTCCGAGCGTGCTTACCAGTAGACTAGGGCGTTGGGTACTTTAGGCGCCCACAGCAACTCTTCACTTCTTCCACTATGCAGTCCGAAAGGGTTGAATGCGAGTGAGCGATGATAGGCGTTGATACATGCCGCCTTCTCCAGCGACCGGCTGCTGACTACCATTGTCCATCACGGCATGGGGAACGGGGGCTTTCACGTTCTCTCCCCCACCTCTCGCAAGCAATCGCAGCGAGGATAATAATACGAAGGCATGGGCGGGGAGAAGTGAATACTAGGCTCTGTTCCCATCTTGCGGTGATGGGACGCTCAGTTGTCGCCAGTGAGCTCGATATCGCTTGTCTCTTCGAAAATAGAGCAGACCTGGATGATTGAAGGTGGCCAATGGAATTTCATCTTCCTGTGCATTAGTAAGTATCAAGGCAAGCGATACGATTGACGGTGGGCAATTTTCGTACAAGGGAGCGGTTGAGACTGCGTCTCCCATCATACTTATATCAGCCGTTCGCGCTGACCGCCTCACCCGAACCTGCCCATCGCGAACGGGCCTTCATCTTCGCGAACCGAAGTTCCCTGA
Organism: Coprinellus aureogranulatus; assembly: GCA_027627275.1. Lineage (NCBI taxonomy): Eukaryota > Fungi > Basidiomycota > Agaricomycetes > Agaricales > Psathyrellaceae > Coprinellus > Coprinellus aureogranulatus. Next base: position 20,130 of record JANDKE010000323.1, read on the forward strand.
CTTCTGATATGCGTTTCGTAAAGCCCGAGCAGTTGCCTGCAATAAGCGTTCCTTATCCGTGCACTTGTGCCATTTCTCTCTGAACATCAATATCGCTTGCGAATCACTACTATTGAAGTGGTCGATCAACGAAACAAGGCACGCCTTAGCGCTGCGGGTACGCCCGTTTGATGGTGTCAAGAGATATAGCTGAAGGAACGACTTCGGGTTTCAAGGTTGTCAGCTCCAAGACGCTGGAGTCCAGTGTGCTGAAACCCATCCGTGACCTTGCCTCGTGCCTCAGATGAAGGACCATTCGAGTGGCGAGGATACTGTGCATTGCCATGTGGAATCTGTGAGATTTGGCTGAGGAGCTAGGACGGTAAGAAGGGCAATGAAGGCTCACGGGTTGAGAGCGAAACGGATGTTTCCCTGCCACGAGCGAGGGAATCAGACTGTTTCAAGCGATGCGTATGCCAAAGTTCGCGACTACGACTCACCTTAACATTTAGCTGAACAACTGCGTTGAGAGTTGTGAGCACTTTCACCCTATCAGCTTTCATGTCCAAAATCAGCGGAGGAACTGGCGTACATGTCAGAGCGACGAAGTAGATAATGAGTCGATTGGGGGGTTGTTTGAGAATAATGGGATGAAGAGGATAAGGAACGGGGCCGCCGAATGCGAGGGCTTATAACCCAAGACCGCCTTCTGTCCCTCTCATTTAGTATTCCCTCGGCACGGGAGAATGGCCACGGCACCGGCATTTTGCGAGGACACGAACCTTTTCGTCCTTTCCATGGCTGGAAGGGGCAAGATGAAGATATTCAAGGAAGACCCCCGGCAACCCACCAAAATGCCTTTTTGACACTTTTGGCTAGTTTTTATCCAGAAAAAGGGAAAAGGCATCTCGAACTGTCAGAACTCCCCGAAACAGGCTGGAATCAGGCTGAAAATCGCTTCCTTCCTTGCGAAAGTTGCGACTGCGGTCGAAAACTGTGCGCCCATAAACGCCAGCTCAAATTTTATCCGGACGGGAACAGGCCTCCAGTCTCACCCACGATTCTTATCCAGACAAACAACAGAGGGTTTCGAGGTCCAAATCCGCGTTTTTATCCGGACAGGTATAAGGACGGCGCAAAGGCATTTGGGTGGGCTGTCGGGGGTCCTATTCAAGGTCAGCCCCTTGGCGATCTGTCAAAAGTATACGTACACGCTAGCCCCATTCTGACGGGTTACCTACAAAATCAACATCGCAGGTCGGCTGGAACGTAACGGCGGTTCGGATTGACCCTTCTCGCCTCCCAAGGGGAGCGGAGGCACGGCATATTTCCCAACGTTTTGCAGTACGGAAATTAGGAATGAAACATAGCGACTTCATCAGGCTGTCCATGCTGAATGTCACTCCGACCACTTTAACGACGTCCTTGACGCACTCCTCGAGCCAGTGAACTGATGCGCCATCACACCACCCGGCGAGATGCCGCTCAAGGAACTTGCCGATCAATACTCCTTTGTCGCTGAACTTGGCCTGCAGCTGATTCCAATCTTCGTCTCGCCATCACACCCCCTCAACAGCAAGTTCAACCCGAAATCTGCCCAAGGCCCCCGTGAACTTCTTGGTCCAAAGGCGAACTCTCCAATGAGGCAAATACATCAACGCTCAGAACGGTGTCGACGACAATGACGCTTCACAATTTGCGCGGTCCATATGTACGTTGGCGAAGGGTACAAGCCACCGCATCTATTGCTGGGGTATAGCCCCAAGGCGAGAGCCCTGACGCGACAGGGGATTCGCCCTCACGTTAGGGCAAAACTCCGATCCACGCGTGCCCATAACCCTCCCTCTTTCCTTCCGAGTTCGACTTGCATGTCCTCCGACCACTTCCGGCTTTGTCGATCTACAACGACTCGGACAAAACACTAAAAGGAAGTATTGCTGGATCTACCATGGCGAGCTCAAATCTGAGGGCCCAGGGAACGCATGTGGATCGCCCCCGTAAAGAAGGACGCGTGAATCCTTCGTATGTTCGCGATCTTTTGCTCTCGCTCGCACGTACCTCAGTAAACCGGTCATCACCATATGCATCACCGCCTACCAATGTTCACAGGTACGTGCCCGCGCTACTCAGGCCCTTCATATCTCTTAAGACAGGAGTAGACCACGGTAAGGGCCACCGTCAGGTGGTCCGCTATCCACTTCTTCGAAGATGGAATCCAATTCATTTAGAACAAAGTTTGACTCCCGCTTCGTCACATCTGCACGTTGACGCACATTCGAGGGTGCAGATTGTATCCAATCATTAGTGGGGCTTGTGGCCACATAAAGGCCATGGGTTGGTATTCACCAAGCCCCATTCCCTTTCATCACTTCTCTCCTCGTAGGCAAACGTCCCCCAGCGTGGAACTTGGCTTTGAGGAAAGGTTGAAGCGGTCTTCATTTTGGGCCACCTTTGCGTCGAATTTAAATCCTTTCAAGCCGACATGTCGAAGTACTCTCACCTCAATCATGGATCTGGTGGCTGGAGATGCGTGCCATGTGCCGCATCTTTCGAGTCAGCGGGAGAGTTCAATGAGGTGTGTCCCATCGTTTCCTATGGTCGCTTTATGACTTACTCTTGTCTCTTCGTAGCACTGCGCTGAGGTCGACGTAGCAGCACACCGCTTCTGCCCTTCGTGCAACATCGTCTTCCCCACCCTCAAGCGCTTTCACGAAGTGAGTCCTTCGGGTTCACCATCCTGCTTGCATTCCGTTTTGATTGCTTCCACCCAGCACCATGCAAATGGGCACGACATGATCACCATCGTATCTCCCGAAGCCAAAAAGATCAAGAAAGAAGTCAAGAAAGAAAAGAAAGAGGCGAAGATGTCACCAGAGGAGAAAGCGAGGAAGAAGGCCGCCAAGAAGCAGCAGAAAGAGGCGAAGGCTCAGAAAAAGGCAGAAAAGAAGAAGTGGAAGGAGGAAAAGAAGAAGGCCAAGCTGCAGGCTGGAGGACCCATCACATGCCATATCTGCTCCAAGAAGTGCGCGATGCCCGGCGATTATGCTCAACATCTAGAATCGGGGACTCGGAAGCACGGGAAGGTCAATAGGCACCATATCACTCAGGCTGTTCAAATGCTCGGGGTCGTTCCTCCCATTATCATCACTCCCAGCATTGAATTCCACTCCCCGACGCTCACTGGGTACGACGATGCGATAACCTCGTCCCTCGCTGACGCACCTTCCATCGTCGAGGCGGGACCACCTTTGAGTTTCCGGGAGGAAGCTGCCTCATTTGGACCTGCCGTTCCCGAGTTCGAGCTTCCGGCTCAAGGAATGCACCTGATGCCCTTCACCAACTCACCCTTCGACTCCTTCCCCTCCTACACCCCCAACGATTTTATCCACCTCGGAATCCCATACGCATGTCCCCTCTGCCTCAAGACATTCCGCAACGTCAACCAGCTCACAGCCCATATGAACTCACCCGCACACGACCCTGATGCGTTCAAGTGCCCTGAGCCGAAATGCGGGAGGCAGTTTGCACTGGTCTCGGGTTTGATACAGCATTTGCAGAGCGGAAAGTGTGGATTAGCTTCTGGGGGTGAGGGTTTTTGAGCAGTTCGCTTTGTTGACGGCGAGGTTCTCAAGGTATCTTACGGTGTGAGCCTGAGTGTATGATTCTGTGCAGGAGGCGAGATGTATCTGCACTTCGCGATTCAGTGGGAAGACCAGTCGGGTCTGAAATATGCAAAGTAGATGGATAGGTTGGTAGACGGGCTAGCGAATGCCTGTCTTTGGGTCCACCGACGACGCCTGGGCTCGGAGGATCTGTCAACATGCAATAGTGAAACCGTGTAAATGAACTCTAAAGAAAACACCTGTTGTACTATCAGCCTCTTTTAATGTATCAGGGTCTCCTTCACTCACTTCTGTGATTGCTCGGTAGGAGCAGGGACACATGAATTCTCCATTGCGGCTGGCTCCTGGGCATTGTCCGTCCTCGTAAAGGTGCAACAAGGGAAGGCTTTTCTCCCCATATTATGTGAACATTTCTCCCTCCCCCCTTGGTGCCCTCTGCAGCCTGCGGTGCACCTTCCCATCAGGCGGGTAGTAGAGATGGCTGGCTAATCTTATCTTATCTCCTCCCTGACTTCGTTCCGCGATCATGGCGCAATCCCATTTTCACGTTGATGACTCCTTCACTTATACCACAACCATGTTGCATGGTAATACTTGAATTCGTCACTACGTTTTCCTCGCTCTGCTCCTTCTGGGCGTTGCAAGCCGAGCCATACCAGTTTGAAGCACTCGAACTCCTGGAACCCCTGAATTGCGCCTTCACACAGTTCGAAGGCGTCATTGAGCCCAGGTGATTTGTGGCGGCGGTTTCGAGGAGCTTTCTTACGAAGACCGGTCACGGACAGGCTCAAGCTGAAAGTAATCGGAGGGACGCTGGCCGTATAAAGGACAAGAATCTAGATTTCTGGAAACGACAGACTTAACATGGCCGGATACTCAGACCTACTTGAGCAAGAGATCTTCACCGTTCCATCCTTCGAGCTCGAATGTGGAACCGTGTTGAAGCAGGCCCCAGTTGCGTACAAGACTTGGGGTAAGCTCAACGAAGAGAAGGATAATGTTATGATCATCTGCCATGCATTCACTGGGAGTGCAGATGTCGAGGATTGGTGCGCTGTCATTACTCTTCAGAGTGGGGCTCATGTTTATGCCTGGCAGGTGGGGACCGTTAATGGGTAGAAACAAGGCTTTTGACCCCAACCGATGGTTTATCTTCTGCGCCAATGTCCTTGGCTCGCCATACGGCTCTGCGTCCCCGGTGACCATCAACCCAGATACCGGCAAACCATATGGCCCTGAGTTTCCTCCTACATCTATTCGCGACGATGTTAGGTGAGAGACACAGCTGTATCACCGCATACCTGTCTCTGACCCCAAAAACAGGATCCATAAACTAGTTCTGGATGCGTTGGGAGTGAAGTCTGTTGGAGTCGTAATCGGTGGATCCATGGGAGGCATGGCTGTCCTCGAATGGCCCCTCTGCTCGCCGCCAGGATACGTTCGACATATCATCCCCCTCGCCACCTCAGCTCGTCACTCTGCATGGTGCATCAGCTGGGGAGAAGCTCAACGTCAGAGCATCTACAGCGATCCACAATATGAGGACGGCTTCTACACCTCTCAGCCGGCGTCTGGTCTCGCAGCTGCTCGTATGAGCGCGTTGCTTACCTACCGATCCCGGGACTCTTTCGAAAGTCGCTTCGGAAGAAAGGCGCAAACTTCGTTCAAAGGGAACAGCGTTAGCTCCCTCACGCCTCCCGCCTCTCCCAGAACCAGCTCCGACAACTCCCTCGTCCTTCACAACGACGGTCTCCGTTACCCCAAATCGAAGCTGCCCGAACATACAAGAAGCAACTCACAAGACGCATCCGCTGCCCCATCCCCAGCAAACCCGCCTCAAATATTCTCCGCGCAGGGATACCTGCGCTACCAAGGCGAGAAATTCATCAAACGGTTCGACGCCAATTGCTATATCCACATAACACGTAAACTCGATACACATGACATCGCTAGAGGCAGGGTCGAGGACCCTCTCGCGCCTGACGCTCTCGCCAAGGTGCTCGCCACCATTCCTCCTCGGTGCTCTCGCTCCACTCAAACACCAGCACCGCCAGCTCAACTCTAACTTCCACGTCCTCCGCCAAGCCCTTGGCACTCGCGCAGGTGGCTTCTGGCACGCGTCCCTTCGATACGCTCATTCATTACATCCTTGGACCGCCGTCAGCATCAACTTCAAGCTCGGGTTCCGGGAGCTTGTCACCACCACAGTCACAGTCAGCCGGGGGCGCTTCGAAGCATGTGCCGGAGAAGATTTTGTTGAAGCAGGCGATTCTCGTTACGACCCTCTCGGCTCCGTACCTCGCTGTACCACCCGAGCCTCCAGCGAACCTCCGCTTGGGCTCTTCGTCGAAAAGGTCGTCGACGATTAGGTCCCGGACGAACTCGTCGTATGATGCAGGGAGCTTAGGGTCTATGACGAAGAAGAATATGGCGTCGAGTAAGAGTATGCCGGAGGGTATGGGGCATAAACGCCGAGACACCATGCCTCCCATACCTCCACTCCCCCCGCTCTCACCCTCCTCCGAGGAGACAACCGAAGGCGAATCCCTGAACCCATCAAAATCCACTTCATCATTCAAAAGCTTGAAAAAGAGGTTCACGCTTTCCAGACGATCGAGTTACGTGCCAGAGGTACCTGCTCTACCCTCGCATACTTCAGACGACGGACATTCTACTACTACTACTGCAGGGAGGAGTGGTACGAAGAAGAGGTTTTCGCTGTCGCTTGGAAGCCGCTCGAACCGATCGAGTATCCTCACACCGAACCCGGATGACGTCGCCGCGCAGCTCGAAGCTTATTCGCGCCTCCAGACTTCAACCCTGATCAGGCGGTACGCAGGGAGGAGTCACATCGTACACGTCTTATGCGAGCCGGCGGATTACGTCGTCTCTCCCTCCTCCTCCCCCTCGTCCCCTTCCGTCTCCGCTGCGCTTAGTGGTGGGAACGTGAAAGGGAAGTCAAGGGCGAGTAGCGTGGTACCGATCGTACCGAGGAGACCTGGGGCACTGGTGAAGGGTATTGAGCAGTTCCTTGTGGCGTTTGCGTACCCGGTGCAGGGGATCAGCGCGAGTTTGTCGTCATCGTCGTCGTCGAGGTCTGCAACACCGCCTTCGCCTGCTCGGTCTCCCGTGCTTGGGGCACCTGCAACCTTGGAAGGGAGGAGAGACGAGACGAAGCCTGTCCCGTTCGTCTTGAGAAGTGGGACACTCGGGGCTATTTTCAGGCTCCCCGGTTCGGGTGTCACGGGTAGTGCACCTGGTGTTGGAGAATCACCACAGCATGAAGACCTTGGAGGAGGAGGAGAAGAGGAGAGGAAAGCGAGTGTCGCGGAATGTGTGATGTTTGGAGCGTTGGATGGGGGAGAGAGGCATGGAGCGTGGAAAGCGTGGTTGGATATCGGAGGGGAGGTTTTACTGGGAGATGGGGGTGTGAGGGTGAAGATGGAGGGGAGGGGTGTTGATGAGATGCTTGGCCTCACCCCCCTCGCCTCTTCCTCTCCCCCGCCCTCTTCCTCCTTGGGCTCTGGATCGTACCCGCCGATTGCAGGGAAGGGCTTGCCGAGAGCAAACGAGGAGACCACTCATCATGCGCGGGTAACTCCAGTGGATATGAAGACAGGAATAAGCCCCAGCGAGAGTAGAAGGAATCTGAGCGGACACGGTGGCTACGGTAAGCCAGCGGTTTTGCGTTGCTTCAAGCCTGCGTTCCCGCTGACCGTCGAGTGACTCGTCGTTGTCGTTGTCGTATTAATAGGTGATCGTGGACATCGGTATTCGCATTCGCATTCGGTGGTTATCGCTACTGCTGGTTCTCCGTCCTTGTCCCCCTCTTCCTCTTCTACCGCTCCATCTCACTCGCACTCACATTCGCACTCGCATTCTTACTCTCCGTCCCCTACTTCTGCTTTGGCGCCTACTCCCTTTCCCTCGTCGTCTAATCCGAAGACGGTACCGGTCCCAGTGCAGTCCCCCGTACACCTCTCCCCTCCTTTACCCTCGTACAAGTCACATAATACGTCTCCTGTGAGACCGGCTATGCCGCTCACGCC
>JANDKE010000324.1:0-27750 GCA_027627275.1 Coprinellus aureogranulatus
CCTCATACACGTGACCATCTCGCCCCTCCTCTCCGCCAGCCTCCTGCCCTCCTCCTCTTCCTCCTTCGTCATCGCTCGTGCCTCCCAATGCTTCGGGGCGGTAATCTCCGTCGCTACCGCGCCGACACCTTGGACTGCCATAGTCATACCCACCCCGAATAACTCTGCAGTACGACGAGCGAAGGCGAAAGCTCGTTCAGCGCGCTGGCGTTCGATTTCCATTGCTGCCGGGGAGAGTGCGTGGTGCTTCTGCATTGCGGGTGCGGGTGCCGGTGGGACGTGGCGCTTCACTTCTTGAGTGCCGCCAGCTCCTTCCGGGAAATGCGACTGCTCGTGTTCCTGCTGCGCAAAGATCGATGCTAGACGCTTGGACTCGCGCCGAAGCCACGTATCGCCGTGGTGTTGCGTTCCATCGCCACTTCCATCTTCGCCTCCCCTGGTACTTTGGTCCTCGTCATCCCGCGAAGCTTGTCTCCTTCTCATCCCTCCATCCGTGGACATAGCTCGGACTCCACTACTCTGCGCAAGAACGGTGTGCCCTAATTCGGTATCCAATGAACGTGTGTTCAAGAATGCTTTAGTCGGAAGATGGAACGTACCCTCAGACCGTCGCCTAGACTTCCGATGCCCACCTCTCCCAGGAAAACCCTGCTGTTGCTGATGCCTAGCTCGGTCTTTACGCATGAGGATCTGGTCTAGTATGGAGCCCATCATCAACGGCCATCACTCAAAATGAGTGCGATGCCCAAGAAGCTTGCTTACCAGCAGGATTATGCCTCTCCTCGGGAGTAAGGGCAACACCCTTCTCCGTCCTCTGCCCAGGCAAACTCCCGACACCCACGATACTCCCGGAGACACGCTCTCGAGACGGCATCTGGTCCATCCTGGGCGGGAGATGCGAATTGAGGATCTTGTCTGCGGAACGTTGCGCGTCAGTAGGGTCTCCAAAAGGCTTGCCGTTCACCAAGGAAGCGTAAATGTACACGCTTGAAGAACGGCGAAGGATGGGAGCGAGCGAACGAAAGAAGAAAGGGGTGCGTACCAGCAGGATGCAACCTCTCCTCCGGCAACAGTACAACACCCTGCTCACCCCTCTTCCCGGGCAAGCTCCCCACACCCACAACGCTCCCCGACAAATGCTCTCTCGACGGCAACTGGTCCATCCTAGGCGGGAGGTGCGAATTCAGTATATCATCTGAAGAGCGTAGTCAGTCAGTCGATACCCTATCCTGTCACGAGGAAAGGTTCTAGTACGTACCAGCAGGAAACAGTCTCTCTTCCGGCAAGAGCGCAACACCGCGTTCACTCCTGTGTCCGGGTAAGGTTCCTACACCACCAACACTCGAGGGCATCTGGTCTTCCGACGACGGCATGAACAAAGTCGGGTGTACTTCTGTCGTTGACGAAATGTATTGTTAAACCATGTGTGCAGAGAAGGAGAGCTCAAAGAAGAAGGCGAAACAAGAGAGACGCACCGTTACACATCCGCCGCCTCCTCTCCTCAGGCAACACCGCGACTCCAACCTCATGCTTCGGCCCAGGGAGCGACCCAACACCTCCATACGACCCAGATTGCTCTTCCTTTGTCGGCATATCGACTTTGGGCATGACTTCGTCTGTAGGTGTGGCGTAAGTTTCAAGATTTGGATCAGCAATGGGGAGTGTGATGGAGGAAAGGAAGGGTGGACAAAGAAAGTGGGACGGTGGAAGGTGACAGAAGGAAGAGTGCAACAATGCCCAATCAATAGGGTAGAATGTCAGTCGTACGAGGCATAAGGTAGGATGTAACAGTCGTACGTCGTAGGAGGAATGATAAAACAAAGGTCTCAAGCGAGCAAGGAAGAGGATACTCACAACAGTCGACCTTACTAAAATACCCAACGACCTTCTCGTGATTACTCAACTTCTTCCTTGTATCTTCCTCCTCCTTTACCTCCTTCATCTCTCTCTTCGTCTTCGCCTGCAATCCACCAGCAGGACAGTAACCCCAACACTCCGGGATGTACACCTTATCCTCAAACGGCCACACACCCCAGCTTTTCTTCTCATCCTGCTTCCCCTCGTTCAATTGCGCGTTCGCCTCCTGCCTCATTATCTCGCCTTCCTGCTTCGCCTTCGCATCGTGCTTCCTTTGCTCTGTATCCTTGGTTGGCTTCATCGACTTCGTACCCTTTCTCTTCTTCGCCTCTCCCAAAAGACACACACACTCCCCAGCCCGCTCATCCGGCAACACGGCAACCCCAGCTTCCCAATTCGGCCCAGGCAACGACCCGACACCTACTCGCGATCCAGACGGTTCTTCCCGCGAGGGTAGGTCGACCTTGAGTTGGGCGCGGTCTGTGTGAGGAGCGTGTCAGTGTGCGACTCAAAGGGGTGGGGGGCACGCATGGTCACGGGGACGGGGGATATGGGGTGAGGAAGGAAGGAAGGGAGAAATAAAGATGATAACGTTGACGTACGGTCGCCGTCTTCAAAATACCTCTCAACTTTCTCTTCAGTGCTCAACCGACGTTGGCGCTGGCGCTTAGCTGCTTCCGCTGCGGAATAACCTAAGAACAAACTAGAATTAGCAACTACGACAAGGAATATGAATGGCGACGAAGAAGAAGAGGCGGTAAGAGGAGCACGGGAAACCAAAATGAAACGCACCCTCGAACCCGGTATACCCACTCCCGCACGGCTTCCCCCCATCCCTCTCCTCCGGAAGCGTTGCAACGCCCGACTCCGTATTCGGCCCAGGCAACGACCCCACACCAACCCTCGACCCGCTCGGGACTTCCTTCGTCGGAAGCTCGCTTTCCAGAAGAGGCACCCCTTCCCCGTTACCGCTGTCCTTCATCTCCCGATCCCTCTCTTGATTCGCCTCCTTCCACCCCATCCCCATCCCCGACTCCGCACCTCGTCCGGACTCTGGTTCTGCGGGAGCCCGCATGCCCATTCCCTGGAGCTTCAACATCGACTTGAACGGCTGTCCAGTATGAGGGGTGAATACGGTCTCGAACGCCGTCTTGTGCGAGTAGACGAGAGGACTGTTGCCCCTTTCATCCATGAGCTTGGAGAATCGTTCGTCTGGAAGTCTGGCCACGCCGAATTCGTTGTAGTTGCCTGGGAGAGAGCCGACACCTACGGCCGACCCGCTGGGGTGTTCGTGTGTCGGAAGCTCGGTAGCGTGCTTTGGCTGGTAGGAAGGCTGGTGTTCTGGGGGCATGGTCGTCGCTGAGAAGCCTGTATTGTCCATTAGACAAGGAAGGAAAGTGAGAGAAAGTGAGACGCACGACGGTAGTCCCGACGAGACTTCACCTCGTCTCGGTCGATACCTCCACCCCTGGGCCTCGCCGCTTTCACTTTGCCGCTTGGGATCGTGTCGGTATCGGTGTCGTTTGGTACGGAAGGCTGAGCAAAGGCCGCAGACGAAACTTCCACAACGCTAACGCTGAAGTCTTCCCCAAATCCTCCACGCATGAACGCCATCGGCGTACTCTCCATAATCATATCCTCCCTGACTACCCTTCCCGCACTTCCATTTCCAGGGATCTCGGTGTTCTCTGAAGTCGCCATTATCGTTTTGTGTGTTACCGTTGTTGGTCGTCGAAGCAGTAGAGAGTGAAGAAACACTGAGACTCCCTCAACTATCCGCAGCACTCTTTCGAACCAACCCTCGGAGCCATCCACTCCACCGTGTTTCGGGTATATACGCGAGCATATAGGTCACATTGGGGTCATCGTCGCACCTCGATGGGTCGCCTGAATCGTCCATCGTAGATCGTAATGCGATCAGAGTGTGAATTTGTGCGCACTGTTGTAGAAAGCGGGAGGTGAAGGCGGGAAGAGGACAAGGAGCGTGGGAAGTAATTCGGGCTCGGGGTTGGGGAAGTTGGGGTTTTCCGGAGACGCATCAAATGATGCGTTTCCTGACCCAGCCCTAACCCTAGAGCTTCAATGCTCTTCCGAGTGACTGGTGTATCTTGAACACTCGCGTTCACCTCATCCCAGACGGCCCAGCGCTCATAGGCTCTGGGATCCGTGGTCAACATGCAAGGGGTCACTCAACGCAGATGACTATCCGGCAGATACGCTCTCCTACCCCCCAAATCCAGGTCGGATCCAGGCGCTCCTCCGCCACTTCTCTTCCAGCTGACTATCCGCCGACAACTCGCAAAGGAACTGTGAAGCGGAGACTTGAAGCTCCATAGCTCACATGGCCAAAGTGCAATGTACATTCGCTGTCAATGGCGCTCGGTGTTGCCCTTCTCCGATCTTATCTCGAAGGCTCGAATGTTGAACGTTGCGGCGAGAGCTCGTCCAAGCCGTTCGCAATGTCTATTGTGGCGCTTTAAGGAGTCGATACTCCAGTGCCAAGACGATTCCTGACTGGAACGGGCGCTCTTTCATTGGTATAAAAGCCTTTGGGCTCTGCTCGATTGCAACCAACCAAACCCACTCACTCCTCCAATCGATCTCATTTCAAGCTACCTTCAAAGTCACCTCTTTCGTCAATCTAAACGACCATCACTATGTCAAACGACCCTAGCTCAGGCGAGGACTCGATCCTATCCCAGCAGCAAGCCGCGTTCTACAACTCCTGCGACCCCGAAGTCACAGGCGAGGGCGTCCAATGGGCGTACTCGACCTGTACTGGTGCGAAGAAGGCTTTACTCGTACGTCGCCTTCCCTTGTTCGACCGCAGACGCTCAGTAACTTGCGGCGCCGATCAATAGATCGGTATCAACTACGTTGGAACTAGTTCTGAGCTCCGAGGGTGCGTCAATGATGTGTTGAATCTGCGCAAGTTCATCACTGGTACGTCTCTGCGTCCCTTCCGCTATAAGCAATGGATGATGATTTGTGAATAACATAGAACGCTGGGGATACGAAAATGAGAACATCACCACGGTCACAGACGACCCCAACGTCTCCACCATCCGGCCTACCAAAGCCAACATTGTCAGTCCTCTTTCTCTATCCACTCCCACACCAAGCTTATCCCAACTACTAGATCGCTCAATTGAAAGAACTAGTTAAAGGCGCGCAGCAGAACGACGCCCTCTTCCTCTGCTGTATGTCGCCATCTCTCTTCCTCTTCCGTTCCATGAACGTTTGCTGACCATGGGTGTGCACAGACTCTGGACACGGAACTCAAGTCCAAGATGAAGACGGAAACGAGATCGACGGGATGGACGAAGTGATCTGCCCAGTTGACTATGAGGAGGAAGGGTTCATCGAGGACGATGTGAGCAACCCAACATTCCTTCCGCGTCCCATAGCGTATTGATGGCGAGTGGTAGTATCTTAAAGAGCTCCTCGTCGACCCACTCCCCATGGGCTGCCGTCTGACAGTCATCTTCGACGTAAGCTCTCTTCACGTCCCTTGCGACTTCACATCATCTAACCCTTCATTATTGCCCGCCTACCCCCATAGTGCTGCAACTCCGGTTCCGGTTTGGATCTCTTATACACTGTACGTCTCCTCCCCCAAAGCACCCGAACTCAAACCAACTAATTCCTCTATCTGTATCCAGTACAGTCCCAAAGGACACATTCTGAACGGAGCCAACCCTGACGACCCGAAGAAATCTCCCGCCGACATCGTCTACCTAAGCGGCTGCCGTGACGACCAAACCAGCGCCGACACCGTCGAAGAAGGACGCGCAACAGGCGCGCTTAGTCATGCGTTCGTCGAGGCACTGAGTGCGTTTCCAAACCCCATCACATTTGATGCTTGCTCTTATGGCAATATATAGCCAAGACCCCCGAACTGAGCTACCTCCAAATGCTCATCAACACACGCAAGATCCTCGTACAGAAGAGGCATACACAGGTCCCGCAGCTTTCGAGCTCTCACCCAATCGTGAGTCTGTCTTTGTTAGAATGTGAGAGAGTTTGTGCTGATGTGTGCTGCATGTAGGATACAAACTTGCAGTTCATTATCTGAGCGGCTCGAGACGGAATCACAATACTGGATGGGAAGAAGTAATTTGTATAAGAAGGGTGGTTTCGGTGCTTTGATCTGATGTACAAATGTAAGAATAATCCGTGAATGTCACAAATTCTCCGCAGATGACTATGGTAGCAATCGCCCCGTACCGATATATATCCTCAGCGTCGGTAGCCCGAGCCTGCTTTCAACCCCATCGACGTCGCTCTAACCCTAAACTTTGCCATCTTTCTTGCTTTGTAAGGCAACCAGGATGAAGCAGAGAAACCCACGCGGGTTCTGCTGCGCATTTCCCTTAATCAGCAACATAACTTCCCTTTATGTCGCTTCAACGACGACCCAAGATAAGGATGAGTAAGCTCAACTGCGGAATCCTGAAGTCCACTCGTGTATGGAGGATTCGGAACCCCGGATAGGGCTTGAGGAAATCTTATAAAATGGGTCTGCTAACTGGTGAGGTAGCTGTCGACCCGAATCCAACATAGCTCGCCATGATCACTCTCTACGACTTCGAGTGCTCCTTACCGGGCTTCGAAACCATGTCTCCATCGGTCATGAAGGTTCGGTGAGTACCTTGACGAATTCGTTTCCATTCTCACTTCAGTACGACTAAATCATTTGCACAGGATCGCGCTAAACTACAAGAACATTCCACACCGCTCCGTCTTCATCGAGAACTACGAAATCGCGCAACTCGCCCCAACACTCAACCTCCCAGTGAACGACATCGACGGCGACAGTCCAGCCCGATACAAAGTGCCCGTCATACACGACCCCTCCACGGGTCAAACCATCTCGGACTCCACCCGCATCATTGCATACCTGGACAGGACGTATCCTCAGACCCCCAGCATCCTCCCGCAGGGTAGCGAGGCGCTGGCGGCTGCGTTTGACGAAGTGGTTGCGAAGCACATGATGGCCCCAACATACCCTTCGATGGCTCCGCGCCTTGCGATATCGATGGACGAGAAGGGTAGAGCGTACTACGGGCCGTCTGTCGAGCGACTTCTTGGGATGCCTATCGAGGAGTACTTTGATCACCCAGAGTTGGATGCAGCTAATTGGGTTAATGCAGAAAGCGGGTTTGGCGTTGTTGATGGGATTTTGGCAAAGGCAGAACTCGTCGCTGGAGAGACGAAAGGAGAGGAAGACCAAACCGGCGTGAAGAAGTTAACGTATGCGGAGGTCGCAGTGGGTGGAATCCTGTTTTATGTCAAAGCATGCTTGGGGGACGATGAAGAGCACTGGAGGCGCTTGCGAGCTTGGGATCAAGGGAGATGGGGAAGGCTATACAATACCCTTATCCCTTATAGCGTGGTTCCGGAGTAGGAGCTCACAACGGTGTACCAGCTTACTCAGAGCGGCTTTTGCACAATAACCGCCTTGAACCGTCAAAGCAACCCTTGNTTGNGTCGGNCAGTCAATGGGCGGCATGGGGGTGTCAAAGCGTCCAGATAAGTGGCGACAAGTGGCTCGCACGGTCCAATAGCATGAGCCACGGCTGGGTACATATATAAATTCGCAATTTCTCGTTGAATCAAACACCTGCACCCATCCTCACAACAACCTATAACGCCCTCGACGCCTGCCGGTACTACGACTCGGACAGAGCAAGCACAGAGAAGATGATGCCTGTGCGCGTCCCAGTGTACCAAGTCCAGCGAAAAGACGTCCGCGGACACCTAAGCAAACCCAAACCCGTCGGAGACAACCCCAAGGAACGCGTTGCAAAAACCTACTCCGAATGGCCCAACCGCGTTCGGCCTACAGATCTAGCCCTTCTGGCCGATGGGAAAAGGAAGTACCTGTTAGTAAATATCGACCGACAAGACGTCGACCTGAATTCGGAACTTGGTGGCAAGAAACCGAAGAAGGATCAAGATATGCGTGTCCTCGTGGCTTTGACCAAGCAATCGGCGGAAGTCGCAGAGATATACGCTTCGCGCCCTGGAGTCCCTTTACCGGAACACAAGAAACACAAGCCGTTGTACTGGTACTTTGGTACGGGGAAGAAGTACCTTTGCGTCGATAAGGGAGAAAGACTGACTCAAGAGATCGAGTTGAGGATCGACGATGTGGCGGTAATTCCTCCTGAGGCTGATTTATGGGACTGGATCGACGAGTATTGGCAGGGGCGTCGGGCGGCACGCAAGAGCGAGAGTGTGGATCAGGAGCGAGCGACACCAAACGAGGAGTCGGCAGTTAGCGATAGGAAGTAGATTCCATGGTAGACGCGAAGGCAACACATCTTAGATAACACATCCCAACTTATCTAGATTCCAGAATGGGCCTTGTATAAGAAGATACAATAGCCACCTCGGACCGTCAAAGCAACCCTTGCTTCAAGCAGTCGGTTGCGGCTTAGAGGATCAACTATTGGGTTGCGCCAACGCTGGGTGACTCGGACACTCAATGGCACACAATATGCCCAAGCGCACAATAGAGGGTCGAGCACCTATATCAGCCCACAAGCTTCACGCACATCGGGCACCGCCATTTATCCCTACACCCAGTGTTAGCGCACTCGAAAAACATGTCTCTCACAAAGCACGTATACCAAGTCAACCGCAAGCACAGAGGAGGCGCTAGGAAGCTCAGCACCTCCTTCTCCACCATCGACCCGAGGAAGAAAGTCTCCCCAGACTTCTCAGAGTGGCCAAACCGCGTTAGACCGGAGGACGTCGCCATCCGGAAGGACTCGTCCAAGGGTCTATTCCTCCTAGTGAACATCGATCGCCAGGAGGTCAAGCAAGGGAAAGACCAAGGAGGTTCGAGGAAGAAGAAAAAAACAACCGAAGACGCACCAAGACATGCGCACTTGCCAATCGATGCCATCTCTTACTGGAGATATGGCTGGCTTCCTCTGGCTTCTCGTTCTCCTTTGAAGATAGGCCAGATCATCGGTGGGCTCGCTATCTGTCCTGACGGACCGTGCTCAGACTTATAGGCTTTTGTCGTCACGGATAGAGAATGACCACTGACCGAGATCCAGGCCACGAAGCTTGAAGCTTGCCCGCGAATCCATTTCGGTGGCAGTACCACATCCAAGGCAGAAACAGATCTGCTATTCTTTCATTCGGTTGGTACCTTCGGACCGCACGCTTCTCGACGAAAGAGAGCATCTTCAGATTCGGTACCCGTTATTTGGTGGACTGCGCTCGACGTATAAATTCCTGGTAATTGCTGAGATTATCGCCAGAGTAACCTACCTTTTCTTTTCCGAGCCTTCCAGCTCGCTCCTCCTGTTTCCAGGTTTCCACCCTCTTACCACCCCGGGACGATATGTGTCGTTGGCGACAGTCCGTCAACCATTTCCCTGCCGACCACAAGAAAAGCTGACGCCGCTGGATGCTCTTTCAGGATTCAGGACACCTTCACGACTTGCAACCACAGCCTTCGTTTGGTATGTGACCCCCTTCCGTTGGTAATGCCTCACGCCACAAAGCTAATTTGGAACTTTTGTATTGGATAGGCCGACCAGCTGGTATGTCTTCTGTGACAGGAGCTTCCTTTCACGACTGATCGACGCTGCGTGAATAAGATTCAATGTGACGATCGTTACTGCAAATTCAGCACTACCCACCCTGCGGATTGTGGGCCCGAGTGTAGGACAACTTGTTGGCAATAGTGGGTTATTTCGATGGACAACCTTTGATGTGTGCCTAACCTCCTCCGTTCCGTTCTCGTCACAGTCGTCAGTTTCCTGAGCAGATCAGTACGACGATTTCGCCGCCCGCTCGCCCGCTCTGCTGTAACGAATTCCCTTATCTCCCTCTTAGATCGCACGCTGAACCGTCCGTGCCCTACCTGCGCACAGCAAGCCGCTGCCGGTGGTGGAGGGGCGGGTCGAGGGGTTGCCTGATACGCTGGGCTGCAGGATGGAGTTGGGTCGTCGTCGTTCCTCCTTCGTGTTCCCATTTAGACATAGATTTCCATTTGCCTCCCACTGTATTCCCCCGATAATGTGCTTAATGATTGTGACGGTTTTCACGCACGAAGTGGCTTTGGGCGCGTTCTTTAACTCCGTCAGTTTAGCTCATAAAGGGCCCGGATGAGCAAGGCTCTACCTTTGTGGCTGAATGCTGCCTGTCTCTGGGATTGGGAAATCTGGATGACGTCTTTAGGATGAAAGAGGAGCTGCTTTCAGCCACCATGCTGCTGTCTCGAGCTCCCGCCAATCGAGTCCGCAATATTCGACTCCTTGGATGATTTTGACTTCCGTTAACCGGGTGTGATTTCCAAGGCGTAGCCTTCCCGCGAAACATGATAAGGGTGTCCTTGTCAAAATAAGCCTTTGGTGCGATGTGAAGGGTGTACAGGCGCGGTGATAAACTTCAACTGTCCTATATGATCGAGGGTAGGAAGGTTGCACGGTTGAGGGCGCAGCCCAGGACTCAACAAAAGAACAGGGACCCAGCTGATGTAGGTCCGGACCTCGACCTTCCATGGCACAGGTGATCGAGCTGATACCAGGCATGCTGGATGGGGAAACCCAGCAGTGAACTTCCTGCTGGGCTGAGCCAGCGGTCGCACGTTTTCGTTTTTCGGGCGCCATGACGTGCAGTAGCGTACAGTGCAGTGGCTCGGGTAGCGGAGGCAGCGGAAAACGTTGCCAATTGGCCGTTGCTTTACCGAGATTTCATATGGTGCAACTGAGGAAGATCCGAGCTCGAACAACGCCTTCTGGCATTCCTTATTTATACGCGCATAATATCCTGCCTGAACCAAATTTTGTTAAAGGAAATGGGGAATGGAATGCATGTCTCCGCCGTTCCTGCACACAAACATGGTGCAGTGAAGAACTGCAAAAAAAGAACAGACGCATGGGAAAGGTGCCACAGAATCAAACATGCATAATCAGTTCCCCTGAGGATCGGGGGTGAGTAGCAGGGGGCGGTTCGGCTGGTTTTTGTGATTGTGAAAGGGAACAAGTGCTCGAGGGTCACTGGCAGTGCCAGTGCTTCCCCCCTGCCCGCCGACGGCGGAACTATAATGCCACGCGACATGAGATCCCGTGGTCCGATCAAATCCGGGAAAGGAAAGGAAGTATTTGATCGAAGGTTACTCACGCCTCTTGGCTCTGTACCGATACGACAAGCGCGGTCCCTACAGGGCTACCAATACCACCCGCTTACTTCTGCTATTGTCGCCGGAACTAGCTCTGCTGGAAATCTCTCCTGGACTATAGGACTGTAGCACCCTGGTCATGTCTGTGACACCGGCTTCTCAGTGGTTCTTTCCGTTAAACGCGCTGGAAGCGACTCCTTCGGCATGTTCTCTGGAGAAGGAACTTTATGACCGAGCACGAGGCATCGAGTTTCTATTTCGTCTGGGCTCATCGCTGCAGCTGTATGTTTATATTCGGCTCGTCCTTTCCCCAAATTCGAGCTGACACGGTGATTTCCCCCGGTTAGTCCGACATCCGCCTTGTGCACTGCTGCGACATGGTTTCATAGATTCTATATGAGATATTCTATGGAGGAGTTCCACCGGCAGGCATGTTCTCACTAATCCCTTTACCCCTCATGTCTCACACAATTCCCTCATAGGATGTTGCTGCGAGCTGTATCTTCCTCGCCACAAAGACTGAGGAATGTGGCAGGAAGCTTGTGGACGTCGCACGCATTTACCAAACCAAGGTTCTGAACCTTTCCGAGCCGAAACAAATACCAGAGGATAGCCAGGTGCGTTTGAGAGATATTAGTGTTTATGTCACAGATATCAGACCCTTGATTCATTTCAGGAAGTTAGCGAACGTAGTGCAGCGATTTTACAAACAGAAGAAGTTTTGTTGGAAGCGATTTGCTTTGATTTCTTTGTCGAGAGTCCTCATGCAGAATTGGTGGATCTGTTTGAAACTTGCGAAAGTCCGGCTCCCATTCAGGAATTCGCCTGGAGTCTGGCCCACGACTCGTAGGTGCCTTATCAGCTCAGTCGTCCCCGTCTGACCCCGTTGCAAAAGCTATCGAACACCACTGTGCATATTATATCCGCCGAGAATAATAGCGACGGCTTGCTATGTCCTTGCCCAGCGTATCTACGACGGCCCGAATTCTCCTTCGCTGGATGCGAGGATATCCGCTACGTCACCTGCTTCCCATTTACCAACGCCGCCTTCCCATAAGCCACCTTCACCGGACGCCACGCGTGCTGTGGTGGAACGCTACGCCTTCAATGACAATGAACTCGTAGGCATCGCAGGCAAGTGTCTATCATTCACCATTCAAGAGGAGTGTCTCAACCATGGTTTGCTTGCAGACGCCCTTCATATCATGCTTGATTTCTACTCCGCTCAGGATGAAAGTAATTTTCCATACTTGTCAAACATAGTCTGCGTTAGTGTGAAGCTCAGATGCTATTGTCTGCAGCTGTATCTTTGACATCGATCTCGACAGGTCCCTCCTCCCGCGAAAACTACCCCGCGGCCTCAGTTCTATGTCCCTGCTCACCAGATTAATCTTCCACCCCCGCAGCCTACAAACCATGGTAACACTTCACCGGACGACTCCCTCGGACGTACTCCGAGCTCTATGCACGGCGGTCGAAGCCCCGATGCCGTTTCTCAGTCTCAGGAGCAATAGTCCCAATCTTGTAGTATATGATGTGATAGTAGTTCTTCGCGCGGCCTTGTACAGTAGGAGTCGACCATTATGCTAAACCAACCAGTCGCCAACAAGTGAAGCTTGCTCACCGCTCAATCGAGGTTCGCGGAAAACTTGAATCACGTACGGAATTGTGGCCAGAGGATCGACAAAGGAGTCTGATGTTTCAATCTCGGCTTTACTCCTACTTGCCTCCGCCATCGTGCTTCTTATCCACTCTTCGACTGTCGGATTTTGACCGCTCTTCTGCGGGTCGTACATCTTCGCTTCGTAGGTGCATTCTCCCTGGGAGAATGACCAGAGGCTCGGACATATTTCCGCCGAGTCCTCACTATCTGTGACAATGTGGAGTGGGGAGATATGAGCGACGGAAGAATATGTGGAGGGAGCGACCCGACACGAACCTATCGAGCTTCCTCCCCAGCTAGATTCCGAGTCTTCTGGAATATGACATTGATGCGGAAGTCTAGGGGGATGAATTCTCGCCGGGAACCTGTGAAAGGGCTCCGCTACCTAGATGAAACAAAAACAATCGTAAGACCCTCGTTCCTTTCATTTGGCCGCTTCAAGCGTAGCAGCTTCCATTCTGGCCTTCCCGCGAAACTCAGGAGAGATCGTGGAACCGTAGCAAGGGCACAGCGGATGAATTTGCATCGCGGTCGTCACTAACCTGAGGCGGTTTGTATCCTCCATCGATGCCCATGGCTGAGATCGCCCAGTAGGAGAGCATCTCGACGATCGTCGGAACTTTGTTATCAAACGGTACAGCTTGTGATGTCCAGGCAGTAGTATATCCTGCCCGAGCTGGTTAGCCTATCGGATTGAGGGCCCTGCCGATAGCCAATCATGCTAATCACAGAACGTACCAGGACTAAACACTCCAAAGACCCAGTGCGTATATGAAGTTAGGACGAAGTAGTGGATCTTCTCCCGCGCGCATGCATCCCATACCTGATATATGGCGATGAGAAGAATATGGCACGGAAATGACGGGGCCGACCTACCTTAGCCCATACGCGGTGTCTTGCCTCGTCGAGAGACTCCGGGAATGGTGCTCCTGGCGCCATGAAGGCGGGAAACTGATGGGATAGAACATATGAGCCTGAGGATACCGAGACAGCCCCAGCTAGCTAGGAAACGCACGTTGCGAGAGTCGGAGAATTTTTCAAGATCCCTTTCAGTCAGAACCCAAGGTGGTTGGACCGCTATGAGCATTCGCTTCTTGAGTGCTGCCTCCCTCTGCCTTCTCTGACTCGGAGTATTCCCGGCCAGACAATCAGGGCTCATTGCCCAGGTGTAGGTTGTGAACATGTGAGAATCGGGCTCCGAATGGACCAAAGTGTCACGGCTGAATGTCCATGAATGTGTTTGCGGAACAGCTTGATGGAGAATCCTCTTCACAGTTGTAAATGGGAACTTTTCAAGCCAGGGCAAGAGGCTGAGGAGGGTGCAACTGTAGGCTCAAACGTGATTACGTGGAATGGGTCTTGCTTACCCTTGTAAGTGATCAGGTCGCGGCTTTAGCGTCGAATGGAAGTAAGGGGGAGTGGAACAGACAATGCTGGTCAAAGCTCTGGTCATGGTCCCAAAGCTTGAGGTTGGTACCAGTGAATCGAGGCCTGGAAAAATGGACATCAAGCCAGTGGAAGGAGGGCGGTATGGAGTGGTAAAATGACTCACATTTCTCGAGAGAAAGGCACCAGACGGAATCAGGAATACCGTTTATATTTTCAAATCGGCGATATGTTTCTGGTCTCACTGAGAGGTGATTACGATGGCTAGCATGACCCTTTGGAGGGAGGAGCGGGTCATTCTCTTCGTAGCCGAGAGGAGGGAGTATGCAGTTCCTCAAATGTTGCCTCAAATCGGCGATGCCGTCAGGGAGGATCTTGAAGAAGTACGACATCACAATGGGGCGGCAGTGGGAGGTGGAACCAGTCGAACAGTAACGCTGTCACCGACTATGGCTTTTAATGCTGGACACATGGCAAGTGCTGGAAGTCGATGTATCCGGAGAGTACAAGGCGGTTGCAATTTGCGTCATGCCCTAACACTGTCGACCAAGAACGCGACTGTGATGAGTGCTGGAGTACAAAGCACTAATTCCCGTTTTGGCACAAGGCGTGTGGGCGTGTCCAAGCGCGCGGGATTCAAAGATCATGGCAACCGAACGCATACTGATTGCATGGGAATGGTATAACTAGAAGGCATACTGGACTAGATACTAAGGCGATGATAAATAGAGTACAATAGATTAACGACAGGTCCAAAGGATATCCATAGATTATAGCGGTGTATCATAACCGAGCTACGACAAGAACACCAGAAGCAGTACCGAACCTGAATGCCCAAAACCCTGATAGAACGGGGGAACCAGAAACTAAACAGAAATATAGACGATGTTGAATGTTGGAAAGGGGATGCTCGAGAGGGAATGCTCATGATTGCGCGAGTTGTTTTGAAGCTGCCGGATGAGTCCCGATGGGCCCGCCCAATTTTTTAATGTGAATGCAGTTGGGGCAGCAGGCAGGGCTAACCCGGATCGGGTTCTTCACTGGGGTTGCCATCAAACGGACGCACTGCGAGTTGCGGCAACCTGGGGGGGCCGTTGAAGTCACGATCGCCAGGATGATCGTGCGACTCACCGACAGGATGCGCATGTCGTGTACTGAACAAGCAGTTAGGACGCAGACAGTCCACAGTGCGTGTCGCCATTTCCACGAAGTGGTAGCACTGCGTGTGATAACGCCCGTCGACCACCTGCATAGTGAAGGTTCAGTATGATTGTTTGGTGTGGGGGGTGACAGCAGACACACATTGTGACACATGGCGATGTCCAGAAAAGAGCAAGATCAAGTCTAAAGGACTGCGGGGGGGAAGGATTACAGGAACGGGGACATGGAAGCCAGACTGTGCAGCGACGCAATTTAAACGGTCAGCGTCGCCTGCAGGCAACCATCCGTCGCTTGCATCGTGTGCAATAGGTCAGCACCATACGAGCGAGGCGATCGGAATGTGCCGATCCCTGAGTTTAGGAGACCGAACTCAGGCTTCCTCTTCCCAAATCCACCGACCTCTAGATATGCTCCGGCATTCGATACACGCAAGGACCCAGCTCTCTTTTGCTGCCTCCACATACTTTCACGTAAATGAAGGTCGTCCAGAGCACTCCAGCACCGTCTAATATCGCCGAGAAGCTGACCGACAAGGAAATTCTGCCCGGCGCAGGCGCGACGCAGGGTGGATATCAGTCAGATGAGTACAGGGACTGCCCGAAATTCTGGTGTGCATGTCCACCGTTCGTGCAGGGCCCTTGAGAAAGGGTGGAGTGACGCTGCACTCCATAACCTTTCATGGCCATTTGAAACATGGCCGGCTAACAAATGGACGACACCAGATTGCTGGGGAAACTTCAGACTCGACGGAACTAGCAGTAATGACGAGGCAGCTGACGAGGCGCTTGCCACCAAGGTCCGATATCTTGCTTGGGCCCCACCCCAAGGACATGTATTAATGAAAGGTAAACAGTCTATGCTCCTCTGTTACGGATTTTCGTAACCAATTGGACTTTCTTGCGAACCTGAGTAGACCCTGGCGTTATAATCGGAAGTGGGGAGCTGGGAAGCAGATGGCACACCTCGTTCGCAAACTGCTTTCTCCACCGCTCACTTCTCAACCGGCGGAGCTTTTCCCCCCGCTTCTCATGTCGCTGCTGCTGTCGAAGGTAATATCGGACTTTGTTGCGGTTCAGGATGTTGTCCAGAGTACGTATCGCGTCGGCAACCTTTCCACTCGAGACATGAACACTGCGCCCTGATGCCAGGAGTTTACCACCGGTGGAGAACGGGCAGTGGAAACCAACGCACCAGTGTATGCGTGTGCTGGCGGCTGTCTTTCGGCCTCCAGAAGGGCATTCTGCGACTGCTCCTTCCAACGCTTGTCCATCGACGTCTGTTGAGGCAGGTCTGTGTCGTACCTCTGCACGATTTTTTGCATAGTTTCGACTGCAATGCGAGGCGGCAAACTTGAGTATAGACAGCGGAGGCCGGCCGAGCTTGCGAGCACTGGGACGGGACGCGTGAGGAAGTTCCTGCTAGCTATTGACGAACATGACTGGAGGAGCGCGAACATGGCGGGACAAGTGCAAAACGCCAACGACGCCTCGGGAACGGAACGAGTGTGCACGTGACGCGGGAATGTCAAGGTCAGACGGAGATGCTGCCACTGGCTTGGACTGATCAGCCATGGCTTCAGAGACGCTCTTGGAAGAGCTCGAGGTCAGCAGCCGCCCTCTCGTCCATCCCCCGCATACCCACAGCCCTCCAGGTCCTGGAAGCGATCTATCCGACGGAGCTTGAGAGTTCGTGCAATCGGCCATCACCTCCTTGACCCGCTCGACTGAGGATGTTGTCAAGGAATCTCTGACACCGACTTGCAAATCCAGGCGGAGCAGGATGAGCTCCTTGACGGATATCCTAGTCGTGCGTCATGCTCTACATCCTCCCTCCTCCATTCCCTGTGAGCTCATGTCGCCTCCACCAGTCAAGCTCTTGCTATCAGTGCACTATCCGGATGCATACCCAGATGTATTGCCAGAACTCAAACTGGCCACAGTCGAGGGCGACGTTACGGACACCGATCGGAACACGTTAATTGAGGAGCTGCTGGCTATTGTGCGCACCGATGATGTCTGACGTACCTCGCGCTCGCGCTGACCCTTCCAGGGCAAAGAAAATCTGGGCATGGCAATGACGTTCACTCTTGTGTCGCACCTACGCGAGCTGCTATCAAAACTCTCCCGATCGAAGAAAGAAGAACAGGACAGGATCGAAAACGAGTTGGAGCGTCTGCGCATCGAGGTACGGGTCCCATGTTCCCCACTCCACCGTTCACATAAACTTTCGCTGATTCTCCCGTGTAGGAAGAGGAAGCTAAAACACGCGGCACACCCGTGACGGTCGAATCGTTCAAAGCATGGAAGGCCAAGTTCGACAGGGAGATGGCCGAAAAGAAGGCTTTGGAAGAGCAAGACAAGCTCAAAGAGCTAACACCGAAGGAACGGGAGGAATACAAGAAGGCGCAAACAAGATTAACTGGTGCGCACCTCCGTTCTTCTTGGACGTCATGTTTGCGAGCCACGATAATCAGGGCGTCAACTATTTGAGCGTAACAAGAATGCCGCCGCGCAAGACGAAGAACTCATCGAAGAGGGTACCACTTCGGTTGATATCAGCCAGTACGAACGGACAAAGGAAGAAGAAGAGCAAGAGGATGGCATTACTTTCAGTGACAGCGATTGAATTAAACAAAACTACTTAACGTGTGCGGCTACTGGTACGTTTTCTATGGATAATGCGACGTGACAATAACAAATGTAAGGAATAACATCGGGGTGGTACCATACGCCGCGGCTCTCCATCTCAGAGTCCTTGTAAGATGCCATCATCCCCGCTAGTTCCGTCAAGAACACGAGTCTTGTCTGTAATCTCTTTCGAGCCCAGATGGGGTCTCCCTTCTTCCCTCAACCATCCCTTTTCGTCGACGAATAGCCTCGGCGCTTTCGATTCTTGCTCTATCACAAGTTCTTCCCCCATCAACTTCAGCCATTCGAGGACGGGACGATTCGTCCACCTATCAACGAATCCATTGCCGGCTTGAAACCAACCGAGATGTCCTCCTCCCTTGGTCAAGCGGATTGTGACCAGCCCATTGCTCACCCTGTCCATTGGAACGCGAGTGACCACAGGGTCATCATCTGCGTTAATCGCCAGGAAAGGCACCCTGATGTCAGGAATCACTTTATCGCTGGAACCCCAGACATAGTAGCTATCGGCACTGGGGAAAGGGAAGTGCGGGGGAGGCCCACCGCCTATCCTTGTGAACGCTTCGTCAAAGTCTGCTAGAGTGGGATTCTTGAGGGCTAGGGCATTCTTGGCGGCGATGCATACATAGTGAGCAGGATCCGCTGTGAGCGAAGCCTCATGCTTGCGCAAGAGATTTTGGAGATTACCTCCCATTCCTTTCGAGTAAATGTGCTTCCCAACGAAGGTGTTGAGAAGGCTGATGCCGGGCGTAAGTATCATAGAAGGGAGAGAAAAGTGGAAAGAACTGACCCATGATTATTATGCTGCAGGTTCCACGGCTTGGGGAAATTTGAATCAGCAAAATCCTTGCGTTGCAGGAAACCATAATTACGTACACACCCAAGCGCGCAGACTGCATGAAGTCGTGTCTCCTCACGCTCCTCTCCGAGGTACCGTGTTAAGACGTTGGCCCCAAGGGAGAACCCCAGGCCCAGAAGTCGGGCTTTTGGGAACTGTTGTGAGATATATGCAAGTGCATTTCGTGTATCGTCTGTATGACCCGCAGAATACAACCGCGGACTCGTGACAGGCACTCCCGCACCTGTTGCACGTCTAAGGATAATGCAGCATTGGTTCAGAGAGCAGCGACGACTCACAGCCTCTAAAATTGATGACCACAGCACGATAGCCAAGCCCTCCTTTTTCTACAGGTGCACAGGCACGAGACAGCACGGCTCGAACATATGGCTCATATGAACCTGGACGCCGCCGTCAGAAGGCGGAATTATAGACGAAACGCGACCAAGTACCTCCTGTCAGCCCGTGCTGAACAACAACGATTGGGGTATCTTCCGTGACCGAAGTTTGATCTATGGGTGCGAAGTCGAGTCCGCTGCTCCGAGGTCAAACCATGTTCCGGGGCCGGTATTGGAAAATTGGCATACAGTGTACCACCGTCTGGGGTTTGCAGATACTTCCTGTCGAACGCACCAAAACATCAGAAAAAGGCACGATGCTGGCACGGTTGCGAGCCGGTCGTACCTAAGATATGACATACGGTCCACCTTTGAGAAGTTACCAAAAACGCAGTACAGCGTCTGTAGGTGCCCACTGACAAAGGCAAACCGGTCAACTCAATGCGGCATCGCATAGACAGCAACAGGTAACTTACTTGAAAAGCCGCCACAAAGGTTTGAATTCGGTGAACAGAGAAGGACATCGTGCCTGCAGCAGCGTGCGGTAGTCCAACTGCTCCCTCCCACCCTCGGCATCTCCCTGCCCGTCTGGCTCCTTCAACTTCTTGACTGTGAGGATAGCCGGCTTGCTCGAAAACACAATCGTTGGTGGATGTGGCACTGGTGGCGAGCCGGATACAGAGAGGATGGCACCCATAACAGCGAGAACGCTAAAGAAGGCCCCCATTTTACGCCAGGAAGGCTGCGGATGCCAACTATATCTGGGGCAGAGCGAGAGGGCGATAGCGTGGAGTTTGAAGTTTTTGGGCTATATCCGAGGACTTGCGGTCGCGAGCGGAGCAGAGTAGATTGCAGTGAGCGGGCAGGGCTTGCTCCGTGAACTGGAAGCGGTTACGGTGCTACAGACTCTGGATCCAAATTTCATCTATGGGCCATATCACAAGTAACTTGGTTCCCCACCACCGGCGCTTTCAGTTGCCGGTTGCCGGACGACGCATTCATGATCGCGCGTCCAAACAAGTCTTAATCGCTGCCTAAATTAGATCCCGCCGTCGGGCGCCAAACTCAAAGGCCACCGACAGCGGACAGCCTGCTTCAATCGAACCTAGGCACAGGTGTTCCGTAGTACGGACAAAGGGATCGAGATTTATTGAGACACCGGCATGAACGCATACGAGAGGCTCCTCGGGTATGGTCGCTCGATTATCTACAGCCCATCTACCTTTACGAGATAACGGGACGAAGAGATATAGCCAAACCCCAGATCATGGAACGGAGATAGAAGCGCGCCCGCTATGGCGATTCCAAAGGCGAGGAGGAGGTGGAGGACAAACTTGCTGGAATAGAGCCGATAGCCATCCTCGAGGTACGTGAGATCGCCGATTAGCGGTTCCTGTACCGACACGGTTCCTTGGGCCCCACACCAGCCCAATTGCGGCTTGACGTGGAAAAGGCGGACCACTATAGGAATTCTGACCCAAATTGATCTCGTTGGGTGTGTTTCAGCACCAACATTCCTCCTGCGGTACATTCTGGCCAGAGTCCCGGTCTTCTATCTCGTACTGATTATCATCGAAGAGGCATAAGTATAGACATACCGTGGCGTTCGAACACTGATCGATTACTCCTGGTCCTCTCCACCATCGTCCGCTGCATGCGGGTCGCCGAACACGCGGAAGGCAGCAGGCTCCCGGATGTGGCACCTTTAAGATACAAGCGATTAAGCCACAGCACTTGCCCCAAGGAAACGAAAGGCTGGCGTCGGCACGAAGTTAGGAAGAACCAGCTATGCTTGAGGGTTCCTAGCAAGCCTGGATAACAGCCGGCGCAGCCACACTTGGCCTCACGACAGCCATCAGTACTGAAATAACAGTCACGTGCCGTCGTGTTTCGTTGGTCGCGCGGTTTGGAACATGGCATTGACAATCGTCTTCCAAACCACCACGCCCGGATAACGACACATTGTGCGTCCGTATTAGAGACGCTGCGCTCGGTGCAATAGCACAAGTCGTATCGCGATCTCAGTTCTACTTACCCAGGCCTCTAGCCCTGGGCGAAGGGCATTGAAGCAGACGAGCAACTTGAACAGGAGCATGGACACCGCGCTTCAAGATGCCGATGATGCCTACAACACCGAGAATGCTCGCATTTACTTTGGACCCCTCACAACACCAGAGCGCAAATTTATCTCGGACACCGTGATTGTCCCGCCACCCGACTCCAGCGCAGTGGTAGCAGGGGGTGCTGCCCTGGTAGGTGAAGGCGATGAGACCGATGATACTGAAGATGCGAGTCGTGTGGAGGAACTTGTGGGCGGTGCTGATGACGAGGGAGATAATGGACAAGAAGACGAAATTCCATTCGGCGCGGACTATGTTGAGGACGGTGAGTCTTCCTGCTTTGGCTCTACGGAACGCCACATATACCGCCCACAGAGCCTTCCTCCGCATTGGCCATGAGAATCTCTACCGCGACGGGCAATCCGTCTCCCCCTCCTAGCCCGATTCTCCCTACTGCTGTCATCAGATCGAGCGAACCTAATGTTCCTGAAATGTCGCCGAAGATTCACGTCCCACATGCGACTGGGGATGTGCAGAGTGAAGGCATGAATCCTCTACTGCCATCTTCCACAGAGACTCCATCTGTCTCGCAGAGCCTCAGCCCATCTCCTCCAAAGGACGACCGAACTATGGACGTCGACATTGTCTTCCCCTCGACACCTCCTCAGGCAGACCTTATCAACTTCGACCCACTTACACCCATACCTTTACCCTCCACTCTCGCAAACCTAACACCTGAACATCCCGCCTCAGACCCCGCCGTGTCTGTGGTAGATACGTTGTTGATGATTTCGCCCCCAGAGACAAACCCGGTCGCACCGACTATTGCCCAAACACTTTCTACCTCATCGAGCGAACGGAAGCCCTGTCAACTTGATTCCATTTCTCTGGGGTGTGTCGAAGAGCAAGCTCCGACAACCCTCGACGATTTGCCTGACCACTCGAACGCCGGACTTGTGAGCCAAATGAGAATCAACGTCTCTCCTCTCACACCACCCGTGAAGCCATTGAGACGTTCGCCTCGGAAGAGTGTAGCCTTGGCGACAGCTGCCTCCTCCATACCCAAAGCACCCACTCCTCGTCGCTCCATTTCTGGCTCTGGTTCCCCCCAGAAGAAGAAAATCAAAGTAGACGACGGGATTGAAGACTCCCAGGATGAACACGAGAAGACGACACGCAAAGCATGACGGTGACCTCAGAGAGGACTGAGGGCCTCGGAAAGAGTGAGGATGGTTGAGGGGAACAGTGGGGCCACTCAAGACGGAAAGGGGCTCTTGCAGTCCGTGATGGAGGGGATCGAGAACATATCGACGAAGCAAGGGCAGAACCACTTTGAGCTCACCGGCAGGTCGTCTGCAGCTGGTAATCAAGAGCGCATTTCCTGCATGAGCTTAGTCACCGGCGGTCCTAGACCTTCGTCGGACGCGATTTTTGATCGCTCAGATGAGGCACTGGCAGTTGGCGAGGGAAGATCATATGAAGGGACGACTCTTCGACAACGGTTCAACCCACCACGTTCCGAATCACATCCGATTGCGACGACAGGGGTTGAAACACCAGGACTTAATGCTGCCGTCTACAGCAGGAACCGTTGGTGCTAGACCTGCAGTGCGCATTAGGACACGACAACTCGGAATGCGCATGGCAGTGGCCGTCATCCTCTGTCGCAGCTTTCCTCACCTCTCGCACCTTTAATCCCCCAGGTGTCTGGTGTCGACTTCAGCTCTGCCAGAAGTGTGCTGTGCGGTACGACGAGTTGAACTGGACACCTTCTACAGGTGCGCTCGAAACGTCAGGGCCGTTCATTATTTTTACCGCTCATTTTTCAGTCCCATCTATCAACAGCGTTTGCCATACTCCTTTCATTCAATCCATGTGTGGAACTGCAAACGTTCTCAACCGTTGTCAGAAGCGTCGCGGGTATCCTCTGGAAGAGCCCGGCATGATACATATAATGAAACAACATAGTACTCTACAACACGCATACGACGGAGAAAGGGAGAAAGCTACATAACGGGTGTTACAGGTTGAGGGTCTTCGGGAGGGAATGTGTAGCGGGGCACAGCCCGTTCAGCTGGTGAGCCCTAGTCAGTCATGCCCTTGCTGATCAACAAATGAACGGGGTACTTACCAAATTCCAGGAGTGGTGTCAAATTCCGAGCAAAGGCATGGAGGCCGACCTCAGGCTGGCTCCAGTACGCCTGTACGTTGGCAATTTGGTCTTTCGCATCGCGAAGCTTATTCCCCTCATCGTATATGGCCTTCGCGAGATACCGGATATTAGCACTGACGGCTTCAAAGTTGCGTATCGCTGTACGGAGTTCTGTCCATTTCGGAAGGCAATCAAGCCCATTCGCAGAGGACCGATTCAGAGCAGGGGGCTCTTGGGCTTGACTAGCCTCGCTCGACCCTTCGAGTGGCCAATGCACGGTGGATGGCATTAGCGGCGTCCCCGAGGGGATGAAAGGGGGGAGTACTGGATCAGAACTCTGCACAAGCATTCAAGGAAGAATCAGGATGGCCGAAACAATGCGATCTAACATTCGACGTACGTCTGTCCATGCGAAAGTGAGCCATCGCTCCCCGGGGCGACGATGCAAGCCCGAATTTAAGGTAGCCGTGCGGGCCTCCTCGTACGTTGGTAGAGGTGGTAGAGGGTCTGCGGAACACAAGGTACCCGAGATGTCAGGTGTTGCTGGTGACCCAGCACGCTCAGAAGCACAGTCAGCTTGGGCGCTTGACTGGGAAGTGTCGCTCGCTCCGCTGAGTCGCGTCATGAAGCCGGTTGGAGTAAGCGGTGGTGGTAAGGACTCCGGAACCAGGGGAGAATTCAATTCAGTCCAAAGTGCCTTATTTTTTTTCACGTCGCCAGCAAATACACAATTTCGGACAGTTCCCACGGGGGTCAAGTGAGCTACTCTGATGGCCGCTCGGAGGGAAACCATGGCCAGTTGGATCCATATGCATAAACAGCCGATACGGAATTGCATTCGGAGACACAATGGTTTTCCAACAGTCTTGCCGACATGACAGCGCCGGTCTCCGAACCGTCCAGATCCCAGGGTTCACCACTTCCAAGACGTCCTTCCCGCTGCACCCTTTGCCTTGACATGCAGGATGCAACGAGGCTGTCGAACCCCATTGCTTCCGAACCAGGAGGTGCGTATGACTTGCGTCCTGTTTGCAGAATTATTCACTGACGTCGTCCCGTGGATGTCGCCCCTTCATAATTAGATATTGCTGATAGCTCTGACACGAGTAGAAGAAGGTGTCACCTTTCTAAATATCACCCTCTTTCTGGTTCGTTCGGCTAATCCATATCTTTGACGCAGATGTCAACTTTTGTTTTGCCACACTGTGATTGCTGCGGGAGCTCCTGCAGCATGGCCTCTTCACTTTCGCCTGGTTGCCCTAAACAAGAGCCCTCTCCTGTAAGCCCCTGAGCGGCGAACTCGACATTCAGAGGAAGTTCTGTGGCTCGTTCCAGATAGTAGCCTTTCGCTCATCTGGGACGATAAGTGCAAATCTCGTTTATTGAAATGACTCTTTCGTCGCTGACCCTCAGCTGCCCATCTATATGGAATGGTGCGACCGCTGTTGAGCTCCTGCAGGCATGGATAAGGTTCATGATTGTCTCGATCGCCTTGCGGATGAAATGACCAGAGCGATGGGTATCGGAGCTTACTTTCCGTCACACCCTATTAGTTCCACCTCGCAGCATCCACAGGGGTGACTGTGCCCGACAGCATCAATTCATTGTCCCATAACCTGCGACAGTACAATAGCTATCGTATAAAAGGCAAGTTCTCCTCGCTCCTCTCGAGGATAAACGCACTCTCATCGGCTCGCATACTATCACACTTCTAACAGTCGGATCCCGCTCAAAGATGGCCACTTCTCAATTCCCCGACGACTCTAATATCCCTCGCTTCGACACACCGCGTAAGGATAAGGTCGAACGAGAAATGCCGGTGCCCTCCCCCGTGGAGTCTTCTCCCACCCTATCTCTCTCCCACTTCGAGCTCCCCTCTCCCATGGATTGGGGCCGTGTCAAGCAGGTGATATGATAGTTCTTCACATGATTGTTCCCAAGGCTAACTGTTTTTCGTTCAGGAAGTCGACCAGATCTTGGTCAAGTCCAAGGAGCGCCGCGCGCCGTTGGCTGACGCGAAACAGCCTCCATCCCCTCCAGAAAGGCGCCCAAACATCGCCAACGATGGACCGGAAGGCAAGGATGCTGCAGGTACGTTCTATCAGGAATCTATTCTTATTGTAATGGGCACTCATGCGCCACCGGGAATGGCAGCGAAGAATAGCGGTCAAGAAGAAGGCACCCATATCGTGAATACTGTTGGTCAAGACCCTACGCTGTCGCAGGTGGTGCTTACCACCGATGACGCTATGACTAATACGCTGAACGCTTTATTGGGCCTTCGAGCTGCTGACCCCGAGGCGCAAAAGTTGTCTCTTCAAGGTGACTACCATCTCTCAAGCTTCTTCGCGCATGATCGCCTTCCACAGTTAACACTGAATCCTTCTCCAGAGTTCGCCAAGAACGTCCCCCTCAAGGCCCTTGATGATATCGAAACACAAGGGTTTGATGTGCAAGTCGCTCGCATGGAGATCCAGCTGCCCAAGATCTCCGGCTCCTCGGTGAGTACTTTCGTAACCGATTTAAGAGTATCTTCGCAATATATCTGACTGATCCTCATGGGATCGTAGAACTGTCACCGACCCCGGACTCCAATGCGCCCGACGGGACAGTTCAGGAAGCGCGTGCTGACGACTGAGTCCACCGGCAGGCAGCCTGAGGGCAGCTGCCGTACTTTCACGTTTTCGGGAACTCCAAAGATCACGGAGAAGCAGAAGACTCAGTACAGAGCCGACTAAGGGACCCTACGAGTTTCTTCCATGTGTTTGCGCAGTATTTCATCTACCATTCCCGGACTTTCCAGTGTCTCCGTCCCCGTTATCCGTATTCTTCCGTTGTACCTTTTTCAATGTTGATTCTTCTATTTCATAAGTTGGTAAGCAGCCACGCTGGAACGTGAACGGCTAATGCGATTAGAAGGTGGTGGGTGGCTACGATGACCCATCGGACAATTTCAGCGCCGGTCGTGATGTCGGTTCAGCGCATTTGATTCCATTCATGGCTGTGAAGCTGCGACGGGTCCAAATTAATGAACCTGGTACGCCTCCTATTAAATGGGGTCCAGACCCCGGACATCTCAAACGCACACTCATCGCTCTTCACAGGGCTCAAACCCCTTCCTTGACTTCGAACCCGAGCCCCTCTCACCCCTTCAAACACGTCTACGGTACACGCTCATACCATGACCAAAACCTCCGCTGCGCTCATTGTGGCTGCACACATTGGACATTCCCTGAAGGAACGAGGAAGGAAAAACAATGAAAACTCGACTCCCTACGCAGTCATGGGTCTACACCCGGGTCGGTTCTGTTGGTGGAAGAAGACTGGTTGGAAGAAGACTGGTCTTCGAGGGCCCGTTCAGAGCGGAGAGTTTACTGCGCCATCCACTAAAGGCAAAAGTACGCGCATATATCTTTTCCCTCACGATATCGGATACTAACGCCAAGCTGGCTCCTTCTAGAACGCTCGCCCAAAGGTCGTCACCCCCTTACCGTCGTTCAGGTCAACAACGCTGCAGCCAAAGACAACGGCTCTGACGACGACCTTTCTTTTGCAAGTTCCCCCCAATCAGAACGCGCAGACCTTCTCGATAACCCTGAGCCCGCAAAAGCAGCGCGTAGCCCGCCGAGGTCAGATGAGAAGCACCATGTTGGTCACGATCTGCTCGCGAGCGACAAGGTGAAGAAGATGAAGGCCAGCGCTGATGTGGTTGAAATGCGAGTTGAGGAGCTTGAGAGCCTTATTCGAGCCTTCGGTCGAAAGGTGAAGCGTGTCAACAACGACCTCGCGGGGTTGAGGGATGAGATCGACCATGTGTCAGAGCAATTCGAGGCCATGGAGGACGACAACCTCCGACTCATCGACTGTTTGGACGAGGAGAGGACGTCTCGCTGGTCCTACATTGAAAAGCTTAGGATGTGCGAGGCCGAGCTGTTTCATGTCTATCAGCAGTGTCCCGAGGCCAGGGAGGCTGGTGCGGACTTTTCACAACCGAAGACGATTGAGCCCATTTTCGAGAGATACGCGTAACGATATGGACTTCGGCTACTTGTATTTTGTTTTGTTTTTCACAGACAGCTCCCCTTCTTGAATTCTTTCATAGTTACACTACTATTCCATAATCAATGATACTGCTACCCCTCAGAAGAGTCATGAGCGCGCTACGGGCGCCAATTGGCGATCCGGGAGCGGAACGCTAACCCGGGCCGTCACTACTGATTCCGCTGAGCGCTCATCATGGTTGAATTCACGTTACTCCTTTCATCAAGTTTCCCTTCATCTTGCGACGACATTGCGCTGGCCGGGACCTGCACACGCTTCTGCACGGCACTCGCTCCTTTATTTCTTCCCACTGTCTTTGCACACATCACAACCTATACGCTCATTTCATTTCCAGCACCATGTTCCCTGGCCTCAAGCCCTCGGCCACCCAGTCGCGCACTGCGTCGAAGCGCTCCAGCTCTTCGCTCGATCACGACAACTCTTGCTCAGCATGCGGTAGG